>RCUC01000505.1:0-104488 GCA_003697995.1 Taxidea taxus jeffersonii | reverse complement strand
AAAAATGAAACAAGATGGGATCGGGAGGGAGACAAACCAAAAGAGACTCTTAATGTCATAAAACAAACTGAGGGGGGTGGGAGGGGAGAGGGGTTGGGAGAGGGTGGTGGGGTTACATTATATGTTTAAATAAAAAAAGCTTAAAAAAAAGAAAAAAGAAAAAAAAAGAAATTTCTTTCTCGTCATTCTGGAACTCCAAGCTTAGGGTGGGAGCAGATTCAGTATCCAGTGAGAGCCTGCTTTGTGGTTTACAGACAGCTTTCTTCTCGCTGTGTCCTCCGTGGTGGAAGGGGAGAGGAAGATCTTGGAGTCTCTTCTAGAAGGGCACTAATCCCATTCATGACCTAATCACCTCCTAGGGGTCCCACCACCAGACACCATCACATGCAGGGTTAGGATTTCAACATGTGAATGTTGAGGGGACACAACATTCAGCATAGATAGCAGCATCCTAATTTGGAGTTCTCCCCTCCACTGTCCATCTCCCTCTCACCCTCTTCCCCCTTCTCTGGCGGGAGGAATAGACTGTTTTAAGAATTGCGTTCTGTAAGATTAGACTGTAGCTGGGATGTCTTCAAGCCTTTGACTGAGACACAGACGGGGCCCAAGAAAATGCAGGCCACTTATCATCAGGCAAATATAAACTTCTGTTAAAATATATACCAGTCCCCTAGTTTTAACATTCTAATGCAGTGAAATGTTTCAATTTGGATTTCTGGCAACTACTATGATCATCTTAAGAGATGTATAAATACATGTAAATAAGATATTAACACCACAAGATTGTTTTAGACCATTTCCCCATCTGGTTTGGTCCTGTAGTTGTGTGGGAAGGAACAGTTCTTGGAATCTGGCCTGAGCATGAAAATACAGAATACAACGATTACTTAAGGTTTGCAGCAGCCTGCAAGATGCTTACCTCTGAAAGCCAATTGCAAATTAACTTATACATTTTTACAGTACTCATAAACATTAGGTCAACATTGTAATGCTACTGGGGAGAAGGATTTCCGAACATGGTTAACTATCAGAGCTTTCTGGAGAGCTTCTAAAAGTTCACATCCTGGGCTCTGCTTTTAGAGATTGTGATAGTATAGGTGTGCAGTGGGGGCTGGGAAGCTGTGTTTACAAAAGTTGCTCAGATAGGTATCCGTTATGTTAAGCTGGTTTGAGAACCACTGCTTTTTTCTGAGAGTCTTGCTCTCTTAAGTATGGTCCCTGACTGACAGCAGCAGCATCCCCTGGGGTGGTGAGGGGGACTGGTGGGGGGTGTAGGAGGTGTGGGAGGTGGGGGGGTGGGGGGCTTCTTAGAAACACCCACTGCATTTGCACAGGATTGGGTAATTTACATGAAACTGAAGAAGCGCTGGTTGGGGGTGGTGAGGGGAAGGGGGGGAGGCTTTGGGATACCTGATGATCTCACTGTTAGTAGGTCAGAAAAGATATTATGGGGAAGTTGGGTTGCTAAGAGGATATAAAAGGCAGGGCAAACTATTGCTTCTCTTTGACAAACACAGAAGCAGAGGAAGTAGCAGAATTGATGCAGGGCTGGGGTACCTGAGATCTATGTCCCCAGTCTTCCGCAAAGATGAAATACAAATTTGATTTTATTGGCAAATTTTTGCTGTGATATTTTCTATAATACATACTATTATTTATGTAGAGTGCTATCAAAGGTACTCTTTGAGGATATTTGTGGCGCACGCTAATTACTATTTTTTTTTTTTAGATCTTACTCAGCTGAGGCTGCTTGGTGGAAAGAAAGCTTTACAAAGATTGGACTGGAATGAGCACTGTGTCCAACCCTTTCCCTAAGCTACTGTGCATCCTGGGAGACTGACATGGGCTCCCCAGGTCCTGGGTTCCTCATCTGTAAAACATCTGTAGCTCTCAATCTCATTCTGACCCTGTTTGCCCCATTTTGAAATAAACTTTTATAACATCCTCTTTGCAATTCTAAAATGAAAATCATAGATATATAGATAACTAATTACATTAATTAGTTAATTTAATTTTTTTTTAAAATACTGTGATACTCTATAAGTAATTTAAATGGGAAATTCAAGTGAATAGGTTATAACAAAATAATACATAATTTAGTACATAAAGGCTTGGGCAGTGTATTAACCATGTCTTTTATGGTTTATATTCTGATACTTTGACATTTAGGGCCTTGCTGACCCTGGAGAGACCGCCTCTCCCAGGGCTAGTGAATTTCCAGAGCTTGTAAGCAACCTGCCCAAGAAGAGCCTTCTAAAATGCAAACCAACCAGTCCAGAGCTTATAATCCAATCACCTCCTTTATGAGGATCTCACACTCTGGGCCACTAACCGCTTATCCTCATTACCGCAGGACCAGGTACCAACAACTGAGGACAGCCCTTTTGCCCCAAAGCCTACTGAAATTTTTCAGACTAGCCAATCCAAAGCCTGCTTCCCCTGCCTCACCTGTTCCTTCCCATGGAAACCATAAAAAAGACACTTATGCATGTTTTCCCCTTGCTCCTTCTGCCTCCTGACCCATCCAAGGTGCTTCCCTGAGTGGGCTCCCATAACACAATGTGCCCCCTCCTCTTGGCTTCTGTGAGTAACGATCATTTTAATAGTAGTCACCCCCTGGTCTGTGGGCTTCCTATACCTCTAATTTTCTATGACTACAAATATGTGGAAAATAGAACTATACTGTGAGACATTTGAAAATGGTTTATTTCTCCTACTCACAATGACTAACCTCAGATTTTAAAAAGGTCAGAAGAGCAGGAGTCATTTTCTAGAAAGACAGAGAAAAAGAAAGCAGAAGAATGGCTGGGCAGAGAAAGAAAAGTTCATGTTAAGTATTAACAGAGCTGAGTGATTTGGATATGATAGCAGAAAAAGGAAAAACCCGGGGCGCCTGGGTGGCTCAGTGGGTTAAAGCCTCTGCCTTCTGCTTAGGTCATGATACCAGGGTTCTGGGATTGAGCCCCACATCAGGCTCTCTGCTCGGCAGGGAGCATGCTTCCTCCTCTCTCTCTCTCTCTCTCTCTGCCTGCCTCTCTGCCTGTGATCTCTGTCTGTCAAATAAATAAATAAAATCTTAAAAAAAAAAAGAAAAGAAAAAGGAAAAACCTTAAGTAGGGATAAGATGCCAACAGAAGTTATAGATTGTAAAGGAAAATAAGGAAGTAGCATATTTTTGCAACTTATCCAGGCCTTATTTATAACTGCAGTGTCAAAACAGTTCCTTGTGATGACACAGGATTTGGGAGTGACAAACTCTCACAGAAAAGACCTCCCAGAGCTGGAAAACTCATCACAGATTGGAGCAGACATTCTATCCCAGAATGTCTGGCAGGACATTGGAAAGTCTTATGGGACCTGGGTGAATTCTTCCTTGTGTCAACTGTCCTGGCATCACAGGATATCCAGTGTCCCTGCCACTATATACCGGTAGCACCCTCCAATCGTTGTGACAACTGAATGTTCCTCCATGGAAATTTTCACACGCATTGTGATACTGCTAACTTGGATAACCCCCAAGGTCCTTCCAAAACTAGCTCACTTCAGTTCTATGGTTCTAAGGTTTCTGGGGCTTTGCAGATGAAGTATGTTGCTAATGTCCTTTAAAGTTTGAGAGTTACTATTGGAGATGCCATAAGCCATCACTACGTACTAGCCAGAACATGTTAAGATACAAAAGGAATAAGAACATAAGGAGAAAATAGTAACAAACAAAAGCCACAGTGGCTTACTTTTGAGGGCAAAGCCCCAACCTTTTTTAAAAAAATTTATTTATTTATTTATTTGACAGAGAGAGAGAACACAAGCAGGGGAGTGGGAGAGGGAGAAGCAGGTTCCCCACTGAGTAGGCAGCCCGATGTGGGGCTTGATCCCAGGTCCCTGGGATCACGACCTGAGCTGAAAGCAGACGCTTAACGACTAAGCCACCCAGGTGCCCCAAAAGCCCCAACCTTTAAATGAGCATCAAAAAACTACTTTTAAATCTTACCACCCCAGTTGTGCAAGTAACTACAGTTCTGGAAGCACAGTTTGGGCACTCCTCTGGCCCCCAGGCTTTAAGATGCAGAGCTGGTATTCTGTCCACAGTTCTTAAGAGCTTGTCTCTGGAGTGAGACGAAACTAGGTTTGAATCCGAGCTTTGCCATTTGCTGGTTGTATGGCTGTGGTCAATTTACTGGATGTCTTTGAGTGAGTTCTATAATCAGGAAAATTGGAATCAGATGCCTAATTTACAGACAGTTGTAAGGATGGGATAATGCACACAAAGGGCTTAACTCAAAGCATGGCACTTAATAAAAAACATAAGCTATCATTAATTTACTGTGAACGTGTCTGTATTTCTGTTTCAAGCTGTCTGACCACCAGAGGGCGTCAGACTGTTCTGGAATTTGAAAAAGCTGTTGTCCAGTTAACCCCCCAAATTCTGTGTTGTGAAACATGCTCTAAAAATCCTAAGCATTGATGTATGACAAAAAGAATTTAGCAACTTTCCATTTGCTTACCCTTCCACCCTTGAGATATCCTATACCTAAAATAAAAACGCTCAACTTCAAGACTTGGTTTAAACAAGACAAAGTATAACCTGGTAGCTTGAGGCCACTTCTTAAACCAGTAGCAAACCAAGGACAGAGCTGTGGGAGCAGCGTGCCTCTGGGGCAGGCAGTAAGGAAGGCATCTTTGGAGAGAATTTAAACAAAAAAATACAACTGATTAAAAGTCAGTTCGTTTTTTAGATCACTATGTTACCAGCCGTTCTGAATAATGTCAGTGATAAAATTCTCCTCTACACACACACACACACACACACACACAAAAAAAAAAAACCAAAATTTTTTTAAAAATACCTTTTGTTATTGGAAGTTCTGAACAATTTCTTTCTTCCTTTCTCTCAAGATTGTATTTATTTATTTGAGAGGGAGAGCATGCGGGTGAGCATGGAGGGTAGGGAGGAGCAAAGGGAAGGGCACAGGAGGGGGAAAAAATCCCAAACAGATTTTCCCCTGGCCACAGAGCCCCACATGGGGCTCAATCTCAGGATCTTGAGACCATGACTCCAGATGAAACCAAGAGTCAGATGCTCAAACCACTGAGCCACCCAGGCACCTCCCATTTTTTAAGATTTTCTTAAAAATTAATTTATCTTCAAAGTTATAAACAATTTCTGCAGATACATATATATATATGTAAAATATTTTGTATTTTATATAAATTATATATATAGTGTGTTATGGCTAATATAATATAATATAATAATATATTATTATAAATAATATATATAACAATCTCTGCAGATATAATATGTACATAGGCTCAATTTGGTACATTTTCTTTGTTTTTCCCCCCAAGGCACAAGCATCTCTCTTGAGGTGAACTTATACCAAGGTGCCTTGCCCTTCACAAAGAAATGAGAATCTCCCAGGGCTCCCACCAGCTTCTCCAGGATTTGTTGCATTACTGCCCTACCTTTTCTTACTTATCCAAGAGCAATTGCATTCTATCTGGAAGTTAATTCAGAGAGCTCCTAGTCGTGCCAAAGTTACTGCCACGGGGACTCAGCTTCCTGCATTTTCCTTTCTTTGTAAGTTTCTAACAGTTCAGAAACATTGCAAGGGTTTGCAAAGCAACCATTTCCAACCACTGCTTAATTAGTAGATTCAAGGGGTGCCTGGTTGGCTCAGTTGGTAGAGAATGTGACTCTTGGTCTTGGGGTTATAAGTCTGAGCTACACGTTGGGTATAGAGATTAGTTAAACATTAAATTTTTTTAAAACCCAGCAGATTCAAAATAAACCAAGAGAAGGCAGTGATTTTAAGGATGAAGAAATAGGCCTTGAGATATTTCACTTTTTTCATTCTATGTGATACAAACTTGTGGTTTTTATTTGAGTTTATAATTTGGGTTCCAGTTATAGGATAAATAAGTCACAGGATAAAATGTACAGCATGGTGACTGTAGTTAATAATACTGTGTTGTACATTTGTAAGCTGCTAGGAGAGTAAATCTTAAAAGTTCTCATCACAAGAAAAAAATTGTTAACTATGGGGGCGCCTGGGTGGCTCAGTGGTTAAGCCTCTGCCTTCAGCTTAGGTCATGATCCTGGGGTCCTAAGATCGAGCCCCACATCGGGCTCTCTCTGCTCAGCAGGAAGCCTGCCTCCCCTTCTCTCTCCGTCTGCCTCTCTGCCTACTTGTGATCTCTATCTGTCAAATAAATAAATAAAATCTTTTAAAAAAATTATTAACTATGTGAGGTGATGGATGTTAACTAAACTTATTGTGCTGATCATTTCCCAACATGTCGTGTTGTACACTTAAAGTTTAAATACAATGTTATATGTCAGTTACAACTCAATAAAATTTTTTGAACAATAAAACCCAGTGAGAACTGTGAGATCTAATATTGTCTAATGGCAAGGGAAGTTTAGTTCATACATGAAATATGTCACTAAGTTTGAATAATGTATATACTGAAATGTATTCATCCTTTAAATTGTGTGATTTGAAACTATAGGCTGAATCCAAAAAATAATGATGACTATTGAATATTACATGGTTATTAAAAGTAATTCTGTTATATAGTGGAACAGGGAGGGAGTATTAATTATGCTCGTTCTGCTTTGGTCTTAGATTCCAAATAATTTGCTTTCCATATTCCTTTCTAGGAGGCACCCAACTGATGCCAGCCATTTAAGAAAGAAAACACAGTCTTTCCTATCTGGGAACTGGACCCTGCTTTAGAGAAACTGGGAGAGCAATTCTCTGCAGGGAGAAATGTCTCAGAGGTGTGGAGAATATGAACCGCAGCTCCAGCCGGGCATGTGTGCTGCTTCTCGCCCTTCAGCCCTTGTGCTAGAGGAGACCACGTTTGAGTTTCCCAATCCTGTTTAAGACCAAGCTCTTCCCACTCTGGGGCCTTCCCTTCACTTAAGGAGGCCCTATTGGGGAAGATCTCAGAGGACCTGACTAATATCAGCAACTTTGGTCTGTGAGATAGAGGAAGTCCCATGTGTGCATCCCAGATGGAGGGGCAGGCTCAGGGAGGGGACCTTTCATTGCAAGATGGGTGGTGAGTGAGTTCTGGCTACCACCGCTCAATGACATAATCATGTTGTTAAATTTAAAAACATGCTACAAGGATGCTAGAATTCACCCCCTCATCATCCAACCCGCCCTCATGGAACTTAGTCAGTTTTCAACTGCAGAGAGAAACTAACAAGGTTCCTGCTCCTTCTCCTTTGCATTGTTGCAATGTGTCTGCCCGAGCCCCCCTCACACCCCGCCCTCCCCGCTGGACCTTTGCTCTGTAACAAAGTTTCCCCTACCAATTAGAGGGTGTCTGGGAAAAGGACCCTCCTTCATGTTTTTAAGGCAGGCTACTAACGGACTGGTCAGCTTCATTCCCCAATGGTTTCTGAGCTAATACCAGCTATTACCACTCATTAAGGATAGGACTACATGTCCAACAGTTGTATCTGCTTTCTTTCTAATTCTTGCCGCAACTTCAATTTATAGGTACAATGAGTGAAGCCCAGAGGAGTCAAGCAAAGTATTTCAATGTCACCCAGCTAATGATAAGAAGAGCAAGCCCTCATAGAAGGTTCATGGAGTGCCAGACTCTCTTCCAGGGACAATTTAGAAATGAGCTCAGTAAAGGTGTCTGGGTGTCTCAGTTGGTTAAGTGTCTGACTTTGGCTCAGGTCATGATCTCAGGGTCCTGGAATGGAGTCTCAGGTCATGATCTTGGGGTCCTGGGATCCAGCCCCACGTAGGGCTCTCTGCATGGCAGGGTGTCTGCTTCTCCCTCTCCCTCTGCCCCTCCTTCCTACTCATGCTCTCTCACTTAAATAAACAAACAAACAAAAATCTTTTAAAAAGAAGAAGAAGAAATGAGCTCAGTATTCATCCCCCAAATCTTTTTTAAAAATTTTTATAATTTTTTTATTTTATTTTATTTTTCATCATGATAAGTGTACTTTTTAATTCCCTTCCCCCATTTCCCCCATCCCTCACCTACTACCCCTCTGGCAACCCTGTTTGTCCTCTGTAGTTAAGAGGCCATTTCTTGATTTGTCTCTCTCTTTCTCTTTTTTCCCCTTTGTTCATTTTGTTTCTTAACAAAACACAAAAAAAAACACTATATATTGCACATATAAGTGAAATCATATGGCATTTGTCTTTCTCCGACTGACTGCTTTTACTTAGCATTTTATCCTCTAGCTCTAAGTTTTTATATATTATTTTTAATTGTGACAAAATACACATAACATAAAATTTATCATCTTGGCCATTTTTAATGTACAGTTCTGTAGCATTAAGTACATTCCCATTGTTGTGCAACCATCAGTACCATCCATCTCCAGAACATTTTCATCTTGCCAAATCAGAGCTCCGTTCCTGTTTAACACTAACTCCCCATTCTCACCCTCCCTCCTCCTCCTCCAAATCTTGAAAGGCAGAGATAATTATTATTACCATCCCCATTTTACAGATGAGGAAATTGAAGCCCAGAGAGATTCTGTAACTTTCCCTATCACAGACAGTAGGTGGCAGAGTTGTGATTCAAAACCAGACAGTCTAGCTCCAGAGGTCAAGAGCTTAACAACTCTGTGGCCTCAGAGACATCTAACCAGTACCATGCTTTTCTGTCTTTCTGCCACTGGTGCTATCTAGAAGACCAAGAAACGGAGCTTCGGAAGTTGGAACAAGTTGCAGGTAAGTCCCTGTAAATATAGAAGGCAGTTTTGTGTTCAGACCCCTTGAATCCCAGGCTGATTGGACCTCTGGCTTCCTGAACAGCCACTCATGAAAGTAGTGAGTTTATCGTCTTCAAGTCCCATTCTTGGCTTCCAACCACAACCAGAGGGAGCTCTGATGGTCGTCTCCTCTCCATCCTGTGTGTAGTCATAGGCTCCAGTTTGCCTGTATGAGGAAAGTGGATTCCAGGCTTTGGCCAACAAGTATTAAGCTGGCCCCAAAATGGGATGTCCTGCCTTGACACCTCCATAGCTCAGGGGGATGCTCTCCGTGCTGGAACAGCCAGCCTGTTCTCCCCATCACTGCTGAAGAAGCCCCTCTTCACCTGCTCTTCACCCCTCTTCACCCATCCAGGCCTGCTAAGACAGGAAACTTAACCTCCCTCCCACTTCTGGTACCTGTTTAATGCTGAGCGGAAGACACGCTGGACCCTTACCTCGCATCTGCATTCAAGAGGGTGGCATGACGGAGGTGGCATAATCCTGCACACACACTTCACGTCTTCATCCTTATTTATTTTTATTAGCTTTTTTGTCCTATTTCCAACCCTTAAAAGTCTTGGAAGAGCAGCTTTTCTATGAGACAAGTTGATAGATTTCTCCAGTTGTTCCATGTAAGTTTGATATTCTCCCCAAGAGAAGTAGAACTTTAAAACTCTGCATCTAATTCATCAGTACACCCTGAACTTTACCTAGAATAAATCCTGCTGCTGACCTCTGCTTACTCCTTTATCAACAACAACCTATGGGGCACCTGGGTGGCTCAGTCGTTAAGCATCTGCCTTCAGCTCAGATCATGATACCAGCACCCTGGGATCGGGCTCCCTGCTCAGCAGATAGCCTGCTTCTCCCTCTCCCACTCCCCCTGCTTGTGCTCCTTCTCTTGCTGTATCTCTCTCCGTCAAATAAATAAATAAAATCTTTTAAAAATAAAAATACCCTAATGAAAGCCTCATGGTCCTTGTCTGGATGAGCACCAAGACCCTGCCACCCCCCAGGCACAAGACACCAGAGTCAGCCATTTAAAAGTCAATTAGACCCCCTAAGATCAGGAATAAAACAAAGATGCCTGCTTTCACCACTTCCATTCAAAAGAGTGCTGGAGTCCTAGCCAGAGCAATTAAGCAAAAACAAGCAAACAAATAAATAAATGGCATCCAAACCAGAAAGGAAAAAGAAAATTATCTGTTTACAGATGACACGATCTTATATGCAGAACATTTTAAAGATTCCATAAAAATCTTTTACAACCAATAAACTAATTCAGCAAAATTGCAGTATACAGAGTCAACATGCAAAAATCAGTTGGATTTCTGGACACTAACAATGAAGAATCTGAAAAAGAAATTAATAAAAGAATCCCATTTACAGTAGCATAGAAAGAATAAATTACTTAGGAATAAACTTAGCCAGGGAGGTGAAAGACTTGCACTCTGAAACCTATAAAACATCTCTAAAGAAACTTAAAGAAGACGCAAATAGATGTGTGCATTCATGGATTGGAAGGCTAAACACTATTAAAATGTCCATACTACCCAAAACCGTCTGCAGACACTACTGCAACTTCTATCAAAATCCCAACGATAGTTTTTGCAGAAATAGAAAAAGCCATCCTAAAACTCATGTGGAATCTCAAGGGGTTCTGAAGAGCCAGAAGAGAATTTTGAGAAAGAAGAACAAAGCTGGAGGACTTTAACTTCCTGATTTCAAAACAACTACAAAGCCACAGTTATCAAAATAGTGTGTTCCTGGCATGAAGACAGATATATAGACTGAAGGACCAGAATAGAGAGCCCAAAATTGTCAAATGAATTTTGACAAAGGCGCCAAGATCTTTCAATGGGGAAAGAATCTTTTCAACAAATGATGAAGGGAAAACTTAATATTGACATGCAAAGCATGAAGTTGAACTCTTCACACCACACATAAAATCAAGAAATAATTTAAAATGAATCAAAGACCTAACCACAAGAACTGAAACTGTGCAACTCTTAGAAGAAAACAGGGTGAAACTTCATGACATTAGATTTGGCACTGGCTTCTTGGATATCATACCAAAAGCAACGTAAGAAAAAAAAAATAGATAAATTGGGCTGTGTCAAAATTTAGACCTTCTATGCATTGAAGTATACAATCAACAGAATAGACAACCATGAAATGGGAGAAAATATGTGCAAATCATATAGATATATAGAGTGGGTTAATATCCAGAGTATATAAAAAAAAAGCTCCTACAACTCAATAACAACAAAAGAAACAACATTTAAAAAGGGGGCAGAGGACCTGAACAGACATTTCTCCAAAAAAGACATACACATTACCAATAAGCACATGGAAGGATACTCAACATCACTAATCATTAGGGAAATGCAAATCAAAACCACAATGAGATACCACCTCAAACCCATTAGGATGCTACTATTAAAAAAACAACATAGAAAATAACAGATGTTGATGAGGATGTGAAGAAATTAGAAACCTTGTGTGGTACATTGGGAATGTAAAATGGTGCAGTGGGGGCAGTTCCTCAAGTAACTGAATGTGGAATTACCACATGATCCCACTTTCCCACTTCTGGGTATATACTCAAAAGAACTGAAAGCAGGACTCAAAGGGTATTTGTACTCCTATGTTCTTAGTAGTGTTATTTACAATAACTAAAAAATGGAAGCAACCCAAGTGTTGTTTGGGTTGGATCATCAGGGATGAATGGATAAACAAATGTATTCTAGCCACCCAGTGAGATATTTTACAATAAAAAGATAGGAAATTCTGACACAGGCTACAATATATAATAATGTCCTCAATTATGATAATCGAAATATGCCAGTCACAAAAGGAAACATACTCTAGATTGCACTTATATGGAGTACCTTAGAGCAGTCAAATTCATAGAGACAGAAAGCAGAATGGTGTTTGCCAGGGACTCAGAATGGAGAGAAAGGGGGATTATTTTTTAATGGGGATGGAGTTTCAGTTTGGGCAGATGAAAAATTGCTGAAGACAGATGGTGCTGATGGTAGACAACAATGTGAATGTATGGAACTGTATATTTTGAAAGTGCTAAGATACCAAGTTTTATGTTATGTGTATTTTGCAATGCTGCATGTCTTCTCTGAGCATCTTGTGATTTTCCACCTCACTCAGAATAAAATCCAAGTCTAAGCACCCCACATTCCAGCCTGCAGGCCCCACAGGGTCTCCTGCCTTCTCTGCACATGCCCAGCACATTCTGTCTCAGGGCCTTTGCACTTGGTCTTTGTTCTATCTGCATGGAAGACAGAGTCTTTGTTCTATCTGCATGGAAGATAATTGCATGGCTCATTCAAGACTCTGCCCAACATCACTTCCTTTGGCCACCATATTTAAAAAAGCATGTCCCTGAACAGACATTTCTGCAAAGAAGACATCCGGATGGCCAACAGACACATGAAAAAGTGCTCCACATCACTCGGCATCAGGGAAATACAAATCAAAACCACAATGAGATACCACCTCACACCAGTCAGAATTGCTAAAATTAACAAGTCAGGGAATGACAGATGCTGGCGAGGATGCAGAGAAAGGGGAACCCTCCTACACTGTTGGTGGGAGTGCAAACTGGTGCAACCACTCTGGAAAACAGCATGGAGGTTCTTCAAAAAGTTGAAAACAGAGCTACCTTATGACCCAGCAATCACATTACTGGGTATTTACCCTAAAGATACAAACGTAATGATCCGAAGGGGCACATGCACCAGAATGTTTATAGCAGCAATGTCCACAATAGCCAAACTATGGAAAGAACCTAGATGTCCATCAACAGATGAATGGATACAGAAGAGGTAGTATATATATACAATGGAATACTATGCATCCATCAAAAGAAATGAAATCTTGCCATTTGCGACGATGTGGATGGAACTAGAGGGTATTATGCTTAGTGAAATAAGTCAATCGGAGAAAGACAACTATCATATGATCTCCCTGATATGGGGAAGTGAAGATGCAATGGGGGGGGCGTTGGGGGGTAGGAAAAGAATAAATGAAACAAGATGGGATCGGGAGGGAGACAAAAAAGAAAAAAAGAAGAAAAAAGACTCTTACAAAAAAGACAAAAAAGAAAAAAAAAAGAGACTCTTAACCTCACAAAACAAACTGAGGGGGGCAGAGGGGAGGGGATGTAGGGAGAAGGTGGTTGGGTTATGGACATTGGGAAAGTATATGCTATGGTGAGTGCTGTGAAGTGTGTAAACCTGGTGATTCACAGACCTGTACCCCTGGAGCTAACAATACATTACATGTTTATTTTAAAACAAAAAAAGCATTCCCTTAAGCTCCATACCTTGAAAATACCGTTTTTTCCTTCATAACTTATATCAGTATCTAGCATTATCTCAGCCATTTAAAAAAATTGTTTATTTATTTAGAGAGAGAGAGAATATGCACACACACACACACACACACACACACACACGTGAGGTGTGGGGGGGGCAGAGAAAGAAAGAGAGAGAATCCTCAGACAGACTCCATGTTGAGCACAGAGCCCGACACAGGGCTGGATCTCAGGACCCTGAGATTATGACCTGAGCAGAAATCAAGAGTTGGATGCTTAACCAACTGAGCTATCCGGGCACCCCTATCTTAGCCACTTATTAATCTCTTTATTGTTTGTCGCCATCACTAGGATGTGAACTCTGTAAGGCCAGGGTCTTTGCCTTGCTTATTTCTGTATCCCCACTACCTAGGGTATTGCTGACTTACAGTAAACATTCAGTAAATATGGGCTGAATGAATTAATGGAGGAAGAATACCACAGAGCAAACATGTTGGTGAAACCGGTAGATGACGTAGAGCTGGGAGAATACTATCTGTTAGGTTGTTCTGTTAGGTTGTATGCCTCTTCCATTAGGTTATTCATAAACAGTTCTGTTCTGGACAGTCTTGGCCCAGTGGTTGTGGTAGATCTATGCATGCCTCTTGATGGAATTCATCTTGAAGAGCTTCAGTTTTAAATAACCTGTCAGTTGTGCCATTCAAAAGTCTTGTATTTGGGGATGCCTGAGTGGCTCAGTGGGTTAAGCATCTGCCTTCAGCTTAGGTCATGATCTCAGGGTCCTGGGATTGAGCCCCGCATCAGACTCCTTGCTCTGTGGGGAATGTGCTTCTCCCTCTCCCGCTCCCCCTGCTTGTGCTCTCTTTCTCTCACTCTTTCTCTTTCTCTCTGACAAATAAATAATTAAAATATTTCTTATAAATTCTTATATTTGGGACACAGACTCCATTTGCTCTCTGATGAGGACTCAAACGTCCACTCCCTGTGGAGTTACTGCAGAATCTGGGAGTAGACTCAACAAGAGTCCTTCCACTGGGATCTGAATGATGTTTCAGATCTCTGAATGATCTCTGGTTATAAAAAACTGTGTCAGGTTGGTGGGGGTGGGGTAGAAGGAGAAGCTTGGAATTCTGTAACCCTAAAACTGCTGTAAAAAAATAAAGTCTTTTAATTAAAAAAGCAAACAGTGGAGAATAGTTAATTAAGATAAAAACAAAGGTATCAGAAAACAAGAAATATCCATTGTCTTGGCTGTGTTATTAACTAGCCTAATATATTTTATAATACCTACAACAGCTACAACAGCAGGAGGTGTTACAAACATTAGGAATTTGCATGAAGTAGGGAAGTATCTACAAGCTGAACCCAAGTGTGTACAAACATGAGCAGACTTTTCCAGAAGGCAGAGCACACCCCAGGATTAGGCCAGTCTCTATGGACTCTGCAGCTGGCACAGAAGGCAAGTCACTTATCACCTGGGAGACAGCCCACAGCTGGGAGCTCACAGCCCTCTGGAGGGTCACCCAGATGCCTATCATTCCTTCATTGTGGTGAAGCTCTCAAGAAGATACCAGGCTTGTCGTGGGCCCTGCCAGATGCTGCAAGGCCCCGTGGCTAATACAGGACAGGTGCTCTGCCTTCAGGTTGCCAACTTCTCCCTGCAGACCCTGACAGCCCATCCCCTCTGACTTCCCAGGGCTTCTCTTCACCTTGCCTGGAATGGCCTTGTGCACAAATAATGTTTAAGTGCCAATGCTATTTAACCCATTGAAACTCTAATTTTATCAACATAATTCATCTTATCAAGCATGTTTTTAAGCAATGTTTGTAATAGATCAATTTTTACTATCTTCATTGAGTGTCATAAAGATGTATGTGTTTACATGGACAAAAATACATAGGCTAAAACTACATGAGCATGTACCTTATTTTCTCTATATAAAGTTGAATTCTTTCTTCAAAAAATTTCCAGATGCATAAATATTACTCCCTAATTACCTTAGGTGGTAATTTAAAGGTCTGAGGTTAATTAAGAATCTCAGGATTATATTTAAAGAAAATATAATCACTGTTTTTATTTTTAAAAAGTCATTAAAAATTTTTTCGCATTGGATCTTCTTTCTGCTTTGTTGAAGATTAGTTGACCATAGAGTTGAGGGTCTATTTCTGGGCTCTCTATTCTGTTGCATTGATCTATGTGTCTGTTTTTGTGCCAATATCATACTGTCTTGATTACAGGTTTGTAATAGAGCTTGAAGTCTGGCATTGCCATGCCACCAGCTTTGGTTTTATTGTTCAACATTCCGGCAAAAAAAAAAAAAATTATAAGAGAAACACAACACTTAAATAGTTATCCAGGCAGTAAAGACCGAGGGACTCCATAGGCTCACAAAATTTGCCGTGTTGGACATGCAGCCATTAGTTGTTGCAACACTTGTTAAATACACACGTTTACATTTACAGTATTTTTTAAAATTTATTATTGTTTTTATTTTAGAGAGAGAGCGAGAGCATGTGCACACACACAAGTGGGAAGTGGAGGTGCAGAGGGAGAAGGAGAGAACCTCGAGCAGGCTTCACACCCAGCTCGGCAGAGCCTGACATGGGGCTCGATCTCACGACCCTGAGATCCTCACCTGAGCCAAACTCAAGAGGCAGATGCTTAACTGACTGAGCCCCCTTATATCTACAGTCTAAAATATTTAATGTAAGTAATGATAATCTGTCTGACAAGTATAAGGAATTTAGAATATTCTATTTAATTAAGCTTGTGGTAAGATACCCAAAGTCTTGCATAAACTAAAATATTATATTTAAATTATACCACACACTGTCATTAAATCAGAGAGAGGGTGAATAACTATCTTTTAAACCAAAGTTCATAAATAGGGGTATTAAGTGAACTTGAAACATGGATTTTGATATCATTTTCGTGTATTTATTTTTACTAAGTAATATTAAGACTCTTAAAATTTTACTTAAAATTTTAACACGGAATGGTTTTTGTAGATTCATTGTGTGACTTTTGTTTACATAATACTGATTGCCATTTCTTTATTCCTTGTAATTATCAACAGAAACATCTTTGTTATTAAACTAAAGCTGCATTTTTCCTTTTTCTGATCTAAAAACTTTTTAGAGAAAGAAATGGTGTAATATTAGAAAGCAGATATACTCTCTACATTCTCCTGATGATTTATTTATACATTGTTTTAATTTTTAAAATTTTATACTAATTAGGGTAATACATAACTTTTTAAAGACTATCTTCATTATTTTAAGGTACAGTTAGAGATATTAAATGTACTCAAATTGTTTTGAAAATATATATGTTTGGGGTGCCTGGGTGGCTCATTGGGTTAAAGCCTCTGCCTTTTGGCTCAGGTCATGATCTCAGGATCCTGAGATCAAGCCCCACATCGGGCTCTCTGCTCAGTGGGGAGTCTGCTTCCCCCCTCTCTCTCTGCCTGCCTCTCTGCCTACTTGTGATCTCTGTCAAATAAATAAATAAATAAATAAATAAATAAATAAATGTTTGATTGATGTTTTAATAACCAAATGAACTTTTTTTTTTTTTAAAGATTTTATTTATTTATTTGTTAGAGAGAGAGAGAGATCGAGCACAGGCAGACAGAGAGGCAGGCCTAGGCAGAGGGAGAAGCAGGCTCCCTGCCGAGCAAAGAGCCCGATGCGGGACTCGATCCCAGGACGCTGGGATCATGACCTGAGCCGAAGGCAGCTGCTTAACCAACTAAGCCACTCAGGCGTCCCAAATGAACTTTTTACAAGTCTTTTTTGGGTGGGGGAATCTTTTCCAACAGGCAATTATTGGGTGCTTCTAGAAGAATGAATTCTTTTAACTATTTACAGTAAAATTAACAATTTACAGGTGGTTACAATATATAATTTACAGCTTGACTCTCTCAGGCAAATTGTACATTTTATTTCTCCCAGCTGGAGAGTTTTTCCTAAAGGACCAATACATTGAAAGCATCAGGTCTTTGACATTATTTCTTAAAGCTCTTTGCAATCTGGGGCATCTTGGAGATCCTTTATACTATTCATTTGTGTTCTTTGTAACTTCTATAAACCATCAAAGTGAGAACTGTATTGAATTTAAAAGACTTTCCAACTGCATTTGCTGACTCTGGAGAGATGGGCTATCCTGGTGATTCTGTGGGCATTTCTGTCCATTCTGGGAGCTGTATTAAGGATGTAATTAGTCCACACATCTGGTACAGCATAGATTGGCCAGTATTGTAGGTCTTAGGAATTAATACAAACTATTTTTAAAAGAGTCTTTTTTTTTAAGGGCCCTTAATTAGGCTTAAACATATCTCCCAGCTTTGCTCATGACCAGAGCTTATATATTTTAACTTGTTCTTTCACTAAAGGTGGGCTTCAGGTGGGGAAATGCTGATTGGTTGGGGAGAATTTCCTTCAGGTGGTATCTTAGTCCTTTTGGGCTGCTATAACAAAATACCACCATGGGGTATCTTATAAACAACAGACGTTTACTGCTTATAGTTCTGGAAGCTAGAAGTCGAGATTAGGGTGCCAGCCTTGTTGGGTGAGAACTGTTTTCCTAGTTCACAGTTGGTGCCTTTACACTGTGTCCTCACATGGTGGAAGGAACTTGGGAGGTCTCTCTCTCTTTAAAGATTTTATTTATTTATTCATGCAGAGAGAGAGAGAAGCAGAGGCAGACTCCCCATGGAGGGAGGAGCCTGACGCTGGACTCGATCCCAGAACTCTGGCATCACAACCTGAGCTAAAGACAGATGCTTAACAGACTGAGCCACACAGGCACCCTGGTGTGTCTTTTATAAGAGTGCTAATCCCGGGGCCTGGGTGGCTCAGTGGGTTAAGCCTCTGCCTTCCGATCCGGTCGTGATCTCAGGGTCCTGGAATCAAGGCCCACATCGGGCTCTCTGCTCAGCGGGGAGCCTGCCTCCCCCCCTCTCTCTGCCTGCCTCTCTGCCTACTTGTGATCTCTGTCTGTCCAGTAAATAAATAAAATCTTTAAAAAAAAAAGAAGAGCACTAATCCCATTCTTAATGGCTCCACCCTCATGACGTAATCACTTTCCAAAAGGCCCCACCTTCAAACACCATCACCATCCGGCATTGGGATGCAACACGTGAATTTTGGGGAGCACTTCAGACCACAACAAGTGACATGAAAAAGGGAAGGGGAGTAGCTATAGGTGGAACAGAAGTCACCAATGTGACTTAAGGTAACCACCAGACTTTTGAGCGTTTTCACAATTTTAGATTTGAAAATCTTGAAAATTACTTTGGGGCACCTGGTTGGTTAAGTTGGTTAAGCGACTGCCTTCAGCTCAGGTCATGATCCTGGAGTCCTGGGATCAAGTCCCACATTGGGCTCCCTGCTCAGCAGGGAGTCTGCTTCTCCCTCAGGCCCTCTCCCCTCTCATGCACCCTCTCTTTCTCTCTCAAGTAAATAAATAAAATCTTAAAAAAAAAAAAAGAAAATTACTTTGGTTTTAATCAAGTAATTCCTATGAAAACCATAGCAAATGTGAGTTAACTAGCATACTAGTAATTAGTAATACTAATTAGTGATTACCCTACTGGGTGCATAGATTATTGCTATCCTCCCTGAAATTTCTACTGAACAGTGCTGATTTAGAGCATGTTCTCTGAAATAGCTTAATACAGGTTAAACATTAACCCTACATTAATTTGTATGTCTGTCCTTATAATTTCCCACCCTCTCTCCCCTCTCCATTTTTCAAAAGATTTATTTATTTATTTGATAGAAAGACTCGGAGGCGTAGAGGGAGAGAATCTTTGAGCTGACTCCCCACTGAATGTGGAGCTTAATACAGGGCTCAATCCTAGGACCCTGAGATCATGACCTGTGCAGGAATCAAGAGTCGATGCTTAACCGACTGAGCCACCCAGGCACCCCTCCCCTCTCCTTATTACAGTTTTGTTGAGATATAATTCACATGCATACACTTGGCTTATTTAAACTGTACAATTCAATGGTTTTTAGTATATTTACAGAGCTGTGCAACCATCACCATGGTAAATGTTAGAACATTTTTATTACCTCAAAAAGAAATTCCATTCCTTTGGCTATCATTCCTTCATCCCCCCCATACCCTCCAGCTCTGATGAATCACCAACCTATCTCCTATCTCTCTATATAGATTTGCCTATTCTAGACATTTTATACAAATGGACTCATTTTTGTGGTCTTTGTGATTGGCTTCTCTCATTTAGTATATTGTGCTTAAGGTCCATCCATGCTGTGTCTTGTATCAGTAGTTCACTTCTTTCTGTGGCTGAATAATATCCTAGTATGGATGTACCACCTTTTGTTTATCCATTCATCACCTGATGGACATTTGGGTTTCCACCTATTGGTTATTATGAATAATGCTGCTATAAACATTCTTGTATAAGCTTTTGTGTAGATATATTTTCATTTCTTTGGGAGTAGATTGTTGGGTCAAAGGGTAACTATGTTTAGCTTTTTGAGGAACTGCCAGAATGGTGCACCATTTTGCATCCTAAATAGAGATGTATAAAGATTCTAATTTCTCCACATCTTCACATTTATTACGTGACTTTTTTTCTTCAGAGAGGGAGAAAAGAGAGAGCATGAGCACAAGCAGGTTGGGGAAAAGGGAGAGAGAGAATCTTAAGCAGGCTCTATGTCCAGCATGGAGCCTGTCTCAGGGCTCAATTTCACAACCCTGAGATCATGATCTGAGCCAAAATCAAGAGTTGGACACAACCAACTGAACCATCCACACGCCCTTACTTGACTTTTTGATTTTAATCATCTTAAGTGGTATCTCCTTGTGGTTTTGATTTATATTTTTCTGATTTCAAGCATCCTTCATGTGCTTATTGGCCATTTCTATATCTTCTCTGGAGATGTGTCTATTCAGACCTTGCTCATTTTCAATGGATTATTTGTCTTTTTATTCTTAGTCATAAGAGTTTTCAAAAAAAAAACATATTCTAGATGCAAATTCCTTATCAAATATATAATTTGCAAATATTTTCATTCATTTATACACTACTAGATTTGTTTTGCTAGCATTTTGTTGAGAATTTTTGTATCCATATTATTAAAAGATAATGGTCTGTAGTTTTCTTATGATGTCTTTGGTTTGGGTGTCGGGTAATATGGCCACATAGAATGAGTTGAAAAATATCTTCTTCTCTATTTTTTGAAAGTTTGTAAGGAATTGGTATTAATTCTTCCTTAAACGTCTGGTAGAATTGACCAGTGAATTGAATCCATCTGGGCTTGAACTTTTTTTGTAGGTAGTTTTTAAATTATCAATTCAATGTATTTATATGATATAGGTCTATTTAAATTTTTTATTTCTCTTTAAGTTGTTTTCAATAGTTTGTGTCTTTCTAGGAACTTGTCCATTTTATGTAAGTTATCTATATACAGGTATATAATTGTGCATAGTATTGCTTTATAATCCTTTTTATTTATGTAAGGTTGGTAATAATGTCCCCTCTTTCAGTCTGATTCTAGTAATTTGAGTCTTCTTTCCTTTATTCTTTGTCAATTTTTGTTGATTTTGTTGATCTTTTAAAAAGATTTACTTTTGGTTTCATTGGTTTGCTCTATATTGTATTCTCTATTTCATTAATTTCTGCTCTAATATCTATTATTTCCTTCCCTCTATTTGCCATAGGTTTAGGTTCTTTTTCTCTGGTGTCGTAGGATAAAAGGTTAGGTTATTGACTTGAAATATTTTCTTTTTTCATGTAGACATTTACAGCTATAAATTTTCCTCCAGGCACCGCCTTAGCTGTGTAAGCTTTGGTATGTTGTTTCCTCATTTTCATTCTCATTCAAAATCAAAAATACTTTTTAATTTCCATTTTTATTTATACTTTGATCTATTGGTTATTTAGGGTTGTGTTGTTTAATTTTCACATACTTGTGAGTTTGCTAAATTACTTTCCACTATTGATTTCTAATTTAATTCCATTGTGGTCAGAAAACATACTTGTGTTATTTCAATAATTTTAAATTTATTAATGTTTGTTTTATGATCTAACATATAGTCTATCTTGGAGAATATTCCATGTACAATCGAGAAGAATGTACATTTTGCTGTTGTTGAAAGGAGTGTTCTACGGCAGATTCTATTATAAAGTCATTATAGAAAAGTTATTTAAAGTCATTTTTAAAGATTTTACAAGTAGGCAGAGAGTCAGGCAGAGAGAGAGAGGAGGAAGCAGGCTCCCTGCTGAGCAGAGAGCCTGATTCGGGGCTTGATCCCAGGACATTGGGATCATGATCTGAGTGGAAGGCAGAGGCTTAACCCACTGAGCCACCCAGCCACCCCTAAAGTCATTTTTAAAGTCATTCATTTCAAATGAATACAAAAGTAAAGACAGCTTATGATGAAGTCTTCATGTATTCACCACTCACTTTCGACAATCTCATGGCAACTTTTAAGAGTTTTAACAGATAATACCTTAGTGGTTCCCAATCACTGCAACAACTTGGATTCTCAGATCAGTAATGGCTTCTCAAGGTGAGAAGGTCAAGAGTTACACAGACCTTTTGGCATAGTGCCAAAATGTCCCCTGCTCAGAAGTTGAGGGGCAAGCTCTGAGTAGTAGGTGATCTCTGTTGGACCTCCAAAAGTGTTAAAGACAAAGGGACAATAGAATTGAGCCTTGTTGAATAGAAAGTGCAGAAATAGACCCTCAACTCTATGGTCAACTAATCTTCGACAAAGCAGGAAAGAATGTCCAATGGGAAAAAACAGTCTCTTCAAAAAATGGTGCTGGGAAAATTGAACACCCACATGCAGAAAAATGAAACTGGACCATTTCCTTGCACCACACATGACAATAGACTCAAAATGGATGAAGGACCTCAACGTGAGAAAGGAATCCATCAAAATCCTTGAGGAGAACACAGGTAGCAACCTCTTCAACCTCAGCTGCAGCAGTTTCTTCCTAGAAACATCACCAAAGGCAAGGGAAGCAAGGGCAAAAATGAACTATTGGGACTTCATCAGGATCAAAAGCTTTTGCACAGCAAAGGAAACAGTCAACAAAACCAAAAGACAACAGACAGAATGGGAAAAGATATTTGCAAACAACATATCAGATAAAGGGCTAGTATCCAAAATATCTAAAGAACTTATCAAACTCAACACCTAAAGAACAAATAATCCAATCAAGAAATGGGCAGAGGACATGAACAGACATTTCTGCAAAGAAGACATCCAAATGGCCAACAGACACATGAAAAAGTGCTCCACATCACTCGGCATCAGGGAAATACAAATCAAAACCACAATGAGATACCAACTCACACCAGTCAGAATGGCTAAAATGAACAAGTCAGGGAATGACAGATGCTGGCAAGGATTTGGAGAAAGGGGAACCCTCCTACACGGTTGCTGGGAATGCAAGCTGGTGTAGCCACTCTGGAAAACAGCATGGAGGTTCCTCAAAAAGTTGAAAATAGAGCTACCCTAGGACCCAGCAATCACACTACTGGGTATTTACCCTAAAGATTCAAATGTAGTGATCCAAATGGGCACATGCACCCGAATGTTTATAGCAGCAATGTCCACAATAGCCAAACTATGGAAAGAATCTAGATGTCCATCAACAGATGAATGGATAAAGAAGATGTGATACACACACACACACACACACACACACACACACACACACACAATGGAATACTATGCATCCATCAAAAGAAATAAAATCTTGCCATTTGCGACGATGTGGATGGAACAAGAGGGTATTATGCTTAGCGAAAAAGTCAGTCAGAGAAAGACAATTATCATATGATCTCCCTGATATGCGGAAATGGAGAGGCAATGTGCAGGGTTTGGGGGGTAGGAAAAGAATAAATGAAACAAGATGGGTCAGGAGGGAGACAAACCATAAGAGACTCTTAATGTCACAAAACAAACTGAGGGTTGCCAGGGGGTGGGGGTTAAGGAGAGGGTGGTGGAGTTATGGACATTGGGGAAGGTATGTGCTATGGTGAATGCTGTGAAGTGTGTAAACCTGGCGATTCACAGACCTGTACCCCTGGGGCTAATGATACATTATATGTTAATTAAAAAATTTAAAAATTAAAAAAAAGAATTGAGCCTTGTCAAAATTTTATGGCATGTATAGTAGACAGCCAAATAACAGATTCTCTGAGGATCTTGGAGGAAAGATTTTTAATGCAGAGCTAGGTTTTACATTAGGCTGCTTGCTAAAGTAATTGCTTGTAATGTGTTATCTTGTCTAAACATTAGTTAAGACTTCATCACTGTATCTTAGCATGTCCTTGTAGAATGTGGAGCAGATACTCTAGTTTTTGTTTGGGGACTATCAGTTAAGTATGGCTCATGGCAGGTCTCAGTTACTGCTTGTAAAACTGGCAGAACTCTTTCTTATTGGCTCCAAGGTCATTATCTCTAACACCCATTTTATTTCAATAAACATATTACAATATTTATTTTGTTTTATTTTCTAACATCTTCAGTCTTTTGTGAATGTTTCTATGGCTTCTTTTTTCTCCTGACTCTTGATCAAGTGACTTGTTTCCTCATGTATCTTATAATTTATCATTGTGAGATTGTGTTCCATAAACCCTATCTGTAATAATTCTTTGACTTGGGTTTAAGGTATAATCCTCAAATGAACATTGGCACTTGCTTCTTCAGGCACCTGATATGTTAGCAATGCAGGATGTCCTTAAAGTATATTATCAGTTTGGTGCTTCTAGGATTCTCAGACACTCTACACTCTGATCCTAAACCTGTGTGATGGTAAAGTGCAAATTCTGAAACATATTTGTCTCCTTTTCACTCAGAGAAAAGGTCAAGAGAGACAAGTTTCCTTAATATCTGAAGAGAGAAAGGATGTTTTTCCACTGGATTTCCCAATTAGGTATGGCTTTCAGGGTCCCAGCGTCATAGACAAAGATCTCTAGGAAGACTTCTCAGTTGTGTGGTCACTAGACTTTCCCTCCATTTCCTCTCAACCAAACTACTTAAATGGAAACTCCAGACCCCAAAAGGGGTTTATATTTTGTCATGTTCCTAAGAATGGAAAACAGTAGTCTTGGGTTTATTTACGCTTAGAATTTTATTTCAGCTATGGGATGCCTGGGTGCCTCAGTCAGTTAATCATCTTCCTTTGGAATGACTTCAGAATAGGTCATAATCCCAGGGTCCTGGGATTGAGTCCCTCATCAGGCTTCTTGCTCAGTGGGGGCCCTGCCCCTTCCTCTGCCTGCCACCCCTCTGTTTGTGCAATCTCTCTGACAATACATAAATAAAATCTTTTTTAAAAAAGAATTTTACTTCAGCTAGAACTTATTTTTGTGTTTAGTCTGAGGTAGGGCTAAATTGCACTTCTGTAGACTTAAACAGCCTAAAAGGAAAGGTACAATAGAAAATTGGCACTGAATGAGTATATGGGAGGCACTTTGATGAGTTCACCTTTAGGGACAAAATGGTACACAAAAGCAATATCAGGTAATAGACAGATTGCCTTTATTCCTTTGGTTACTGTCTGCTACCCATGCTAGTCCTCATTCCTGTTGATGCAAAAGGTTGAAATGACAGTTATTCTTTTTTTTTTTTTATAGTGCTTTACTCACTGGACTTCCTCTGTTCTTAATCACTAGCTTTTTCCTGATGAGCTGTCCTATTGAGAAAAACTTCTATTTGCTCTTCATCATTTTACACCTGATTCCTCTAGGAAGGAGGGATCTGAGTAAAAATGGGCAACTAAGATGGTGGATAGATCCAAAAATTTTTAGATTGAGTTTGGGTCCACATAAAAGTGATCTGAGGCTGCTGACAAGAGAGTAAATATTGAATATTCAATCCCATCTAAATAAAGAAACTTAGAACACAGGATAAATCCCGTTGCAATTAACCTTGAAGAACCATCCTAATTATTTGATATATCAAATATACTAAATAAACAAGCCATTGAAGGAAACATAAAGGTGGTTTTGTTCTAGAGAGATTTAAATTACAATGCACAGCCTTTTCAGAAACAAGAGAACACTAAAATGAAGACTCTCTTCTGTTTAAAGAGTAAAATATCCAACTTTGGATCTCTTCCTACCCTTTGATTGGAATAGAAAACTTTGCTCTCTCTCCTTTTGGGGGACACTGTACTTTAATACATCCTAAATATTATTATAATTAAGTTATATCTCTGTGATAGAAGTTCTAATATTCTATTTTTACCTTTTCCTACAGTGAAGCCTAGATATCCCTTTTCTTATTTTCTACCTCTCTACTCAGAAGTTTCCCTGTTTACTTATCTCCACCTGGCTGGTGTTCAGAGAGCATTTGTCATTGTATTTTCATAGTCCTAACTTAGAGTCATTCCAAGAGCCACACACTCCTGATAGTTCTTACAGTCACTATTAGGATAATTCTTTGCTCTCCCTCCAGGTTCCATATATGTGCTTGGCTGGGCACCCCAGGATCATAGCACCTTCAGAGATGTTATCTAATAAGAAGATGGTCTTCCTACCCCAGCTTTATGGAGTCATTAATGACATACAATATATGTAAGTTTAAGGTGTACAGTGTGATGACTTGATTTAAGCATATATTGTAAAATAAGGACTGTAGTAAGGTTAGTTAACACCTCCCAGGTATGCCTCTTTAAGGCTGTCTTTGAGATCGAGCCTAAATGTTTTTCTTATATAATATTTTTTACTTAAATTGTGCAGAATTACAATTCTGCACAATTCTCTAAATAGAAGTCACCCCTCTTGCCTCAAGAATCGGCCTAGGGGTATGTTTGGCAATCATTTATATCTTCTCAAGGTGTTGTAAGAATTTGGAAAGCAGGGTGCCTGGGTGGCTTAGTGGGTTAAAGCCTTTGTCTTTGGCTCAGGTTGTGATCCCAGGATTCTGAGATTGAGCCCCACAATGGGATCTCTGCTCAGCAGGGAGCCTGCTTCCTCCTCTCTTTCTCTGCCTGCCTCTCTGCCTACTTGTGATCTCTGTCAAATAAATAAATAAAATCTTTTACAAAATTTGGAAAGGACCTGAGTTATCTCTGTCTATAGCCTGTCTTCCAATAGCTCACTCAAATTCAGAAGCTGGACTTCTCACCTGTATCTGGGAAGGAAACTGAGAAAGGCATCATTTTGGGACCTTTTAATGGCCATCCCAGACATCTGAAAGACTGATAGGCTGTGACTGGTAGAATTTCTTTGGCAGGCCTTATAGTTCCATTGGCAATCCTCCTAAGAACAGATGGAATCTATATTTCTTATAATCACAAACATAGTTAAAATGTAGGAGAACAGTCCTAGGAGTCAAAGAGAAGGTGCCCAAATGAACTGCAAACAGCAATGCCCTGTTTTCAACTTTATGACTTTATTCCTACTGGAGATTAGTTATATGGGATGCCAAGAACTTAGCCTGTCCTGGGCACTTTATGTACTTAAATAATTATATAATTTCATTTAATCTTCTTGATAGCTGGGAGGTTGGTTATTTTTCATTTTATAAGTAGGAAAACTGAAGCTCAGAGAGATTCACTTAATTGCCTGAGGTCACACAGTTGATAAGTGCTGAGGCAGGGCTCCACATTCTTTCTATGAGTTGACTGCCCTGGAAGAATTCTGGATCGCCACAGGGTACAGCCTGATCCACACAACAGCATTTCTCTGCCACTGGCAACTGGTATCCCTGGGGAATGCCCTCTGGGAAAGTAACAGGGACCTAGGGGTCCAACCTCTGCTAATTTCACAGTATTCCTCAGGTTCCAGAGCCATCCAGAGCCATCTGGATTTGTCAATTATTTCTTAAACTTTGGTGTGAAAACATACACTACTGCAATAGTGTATTGCTGATTACAATCTGTCCTGACTGCTTTAACTCCTGTCTGGCTTTTTTAATCTTTTACACTGATGATGACAGAATGTGCTCTTAAGTCTTGGTATAGGGGATGTTCTCAAATTGAACGTTGTGAAAAACAGATTTTCATTGTTCCTTAGAAATAAAATCCTGAGGGACACACACACACGCACACACACACACACACACACACACACACTGAAACCAAGGATAAAAAAGTGAAAGTGAATCAAGGGACCAGAGACTTTTCACTAGGGAGGAAATGATTAAAAATGCAGCAGAAAACCAGCAGAGGAGGGAACTACCCCATCTATCCTGATGTCCTGATGTCCTGATATCTACCTCCATGCCCCTGGGGATGAGCAGAAGGAGGAAGTGGAGAGCAGAGGCCAGACCAAGAGACATGCCCTGGATCATTAGCTGGTATTTGAGACAAATTGGCTTTTCATTCTTTCTCTGTTCCCGATCCATCCTATCTCAAAAATTAAAAGCTGAACTAGACTTAATAAATGATGGGGACAGAGGCTTTGGCAGAAGAAAGATCTCTGCTCAGAAAGTGACAACGATATGGGTTTTCCTTCCCAGTCTGCCACTCACTAGTCATGTAATTTTAGGTAAGTTGTTTTGCATCTGAGCCTCATAACATTTCCTCATTGGTAAAATGAGAAGCTTGGGTTAGATGACTCCATTTCATTTAGATGTATTTATCAAATATGTACCCATCACAGTGCTCAACTCTGGGGAGACAACAAAGATCAGCACCCACTCCTTGCCTTCATGAAGGCGAAGGAGTGAGTGCTAGAGCTTGTCATGATGTTGGGTCTGTAATCAAAGGAGCAAGACTGATACAAAGCGAAAGTTAAGCAAAGCTTTATTTCACGCCAAGCATCAAGAATCAAACTGACCGGCTAGGGCTGTCTCTTACAAAGAGGCGACCCCTCCCTGCCTAACAGACTAACTTTTATAGAGCAAAGGCCATGTGGTTGGGCCTGGCCACAAACAGGTGGCCACTGAGATTGTAACACACAGAGAAAGCTGCACAGTCAGGCTAGGTCACACATAAGTGACCAATTGAATTACAATTTACCCTAGTAGATATTTGAACCAGCCTATCACCTTGGTCAGAATCGGCGCCCAAAAGGTGGGACCCACTCCTTGGTAGCTAGGGAGACAGTATGCTTGTCCCACTGATTGGATGTCTCCACCTGGCCCGACCCGCCCTTGTATTTGGGCTTTGTTACCTGGGACTGGTTTCTGGGACTTGTTTTTAAGTAATTCCCCAGGCGGGGGGGGGGGGGGGGGGGGGGCAGGGTCAGTTTAAGTTTTACTGCATAAACAGCAAAATGGCTGTTCAACCGAAATGGAGCCGTTTTGGCTAAATAGGCCCTTACATTGGAAGCTACTGACCGGTACATGAGGCTTGAACACAGAGAGAAGTGAGTTAAAGAAGGCTAGTAGGGACTCAGAATCTACCCAAGCAAGGCAGGGTTAGCATACAGGGAAGGTCAGGAAAAGGAAACTGTGTGGTCAGAAGGGGTAATTTCAGGATTTGAAAATTTCACATGTAGATAAATTCGGTCTGCTGACTAGATTACATTGCATGGACTTCAAATTTTGAATGTGATTTAGCAACTCATATTTGAACTCCTACCAGTAACCCCTTATGATAAAACAAGGTTCATAGCAGTAGTCACTGGTAGCCAGTCTTTTGGCGGTCTTTGATGATCTTCCAGAGTCTAAACTTTCTCAGAAGCATCTGCAATTTTGCTTCTCTGTGTCAGGGTTATGTTAATACTGAATTGCCCATTCAGGCCACTCCAGACTACATATGAGGCTAAACCACAGCTCCAAGTCTGCTGTTGTGTTTAGCCGCCAGAACTTGCATTAATGACCATCATGCTGCTGCAGGTCCTTTCACTTTTGATTCTTTCAGTCCTAATTTTGAAAAATTGCCCAAATATAGAGAAGTTGGAAGGTTGATGCACCACACATCCTTAAACTCTTCACCCAAATTAACCAATTATCAATAATTTGCCACTTTCATGCGGTGTGTGTGTATTCTCTATGCACATTTGTGCTCTACATGTGTACATAGATATATGTATATATACACATATAATCAATATATATTTTTCTGAAACATTTGAAAGCTGCAGACATTGTGACACTTAATCTTTAAATCTTTCAGCGTGCATCTCTTGAGAAAAAAGTCAGTTTCCTCCTACACAAGCACATTATTATCCCATCTGAAAAAATTAACATTAACTCAATATCTAGTATGCGGTCCAAGTTCACACCTCCCTTAAAATGTCTTTCATAGTACTTTTTTTTACTGATCAGGGATTTAATCAAGTTTCTTGCCTTGCATGTGGTTATTACATCCCTTTAGTTTCTTCAAATCAGAATGGTCCACTTGCCTTTTGCTTCTGTTTGGCTTTCCATGGCACTGACTTCATAGGGGTTCCAAGCCAATTGCCTTATAGAATATCCCATTCTTGGATGTGTCTGACTTAGGTTGTGATGATAAAATAAACTCCAACTGTAATCACTGAATTAGCATTGTTGACATTCCCACCTAGTAAATTTTCCTACTTCTTAATTATGCCTTTATTTTAGATGTGACTCTTTATTTAATTATATCCAATTATATGTAATTGCATATCCTTAGTTCATTTCATTATGGCTATGAGAAGAGAAGCACTTTGCCAAAAAGAATGTATTGACTTTCGGAATATTCTATTTCTCTTTCTACTGCCAGTGTCTGCAGGGGTGGTTGAGTTCATACATACATGTTTCCCTCTATCAAATGCATCCATATCATACATTCTTTGTCATTGTTTCTATTGAGAGGCAGGATCTATGTCCTCTCCCCTTGAAACTGAGTGGTGTTTGGTGACTGTTTAAAATCAAGAGAGTGCAGTGGAAGTGACATTATGTGACATCTGAGTGTAGGTCATAGAAGTTAATGCAGCTTCTGCTTTGCCCTTGGAAATATTCACTCTTTACAACTCCAGCTGCTTTGTATGCAGCCCAACTGCCCTGAGGCCACTGTGCTAGCAGGAATATCAAATCAAGTCCAGAGGAGACCATGGGAGAGACCCTGAGATTGCAAAGAGTGGTACTTAAGCAGTCCCTCGATGCTTCAGACTTTCCCCCTCCTACTGCTCCAGCTGTAGCTCCCAACTGTTGGATTTTGTTTTAAGCAATTATGCTTGGACTGTGCAATAGAACAGTTCCTCGCTTTTCCAGTTTGTCACCTTCTCAAGTGCTAGGTTGCTGTTCTGATTGTTTTCAAAAACTAAAGTGACTCTGTGAACCAGACATAGGGAATGTAGCTATTACAATATTTCTGAATACAGGTTCATTGATCAAATCACTGTCCCAGAGCTCTCCTTTTGTTGTGATTGTATCTTGAAACTTTAGCTCCCCTTTGTTTACTTAGCAGTAGCTATCTTCTCCTAACACCCATAGGTCAGAATCTGAATAGACAAAAGCAGTGTAGACTAAGTCTAATTTAAATTAGTGCGATGGCAAGGGTCTGAATTTTGGACTCAGAAGTGTTGCCTTTGGGTCTGTGCCTCTTTTCTTGGTTTTGCCATTGAAAGTACATCACCAGCCCTTGAGCCTCAGTTCTTCCTCTCTGAGCTGGGAACAATACCTCTCTTACTTATTTCACCAGGTAATTGAGGAGGGCATATGTGATAACGTATTTGAAAATATTTTGTGAATTGTAACATAGTGACTAAACGTAAGAGATGATCATTATTGCTGGTAAGTTATTCATCTGTTTTAATTTCCTCGGCTGCAAGGTGGGAATAACATAGCATCACCTTCCTCCTATTCTCATCAGAATGCACTACAAACATGTGCAATAATATCTGAAGTCAGTCAGATTGAGGCAGTGGGAAGAGAGGCCAGGGTGAAATGTGTTCAGTAGAATACAGAGTGTCTATCAACAAATGTACATTGAGTGGCTACTATGTCTACGCACTAAGCTGGATGCTGAGCATACTACAATCAAGAAATGGTCCTTGCTCTCAAGGAGGTTATTGTCTAGTGGAATGTTATGACACATAAGGAGTCTATTTCAATATAGTTTGTTAAGAGGTAAGATTAGAGAGAACAACCAAGGTGGGCTCAGGTCTCATGGGTAGCAATGTAGCATGATGGTAAAGAGCTCAGAGTCTGCACTCTGAGCTTGGGTCTGAATCCTGCTTCCACCACTTATTGCTCTCTGACCTTAGAAAAGCTATTAAGATCTCTGAGCCTCAGTTTCCTCATTGGTAAAAGTAGAATACTAGCTAATCTCAGAGAACTGTGCAAGGACTACATGGCCAATGCATTCAAAGCATTTAGCACAATATCTGGAACACAGAATAAACACTCAAAAGTATCAACTATTGTTATTATTTTTTAAAGATTTTATTTATTTATTTGGGAGAGAGAAAGTGGGAGGAAAAGCAGAGGGAGGGGGACAGGCAGATTCTGTGCTGAGCATGGAGTGCGACAGGGGGCTCAATCCCAGGACTCTGAGATCATGACCTATGTTGAAATCAAGAGCTGGTTGCTTAAGAAGACATCCAGATGGCCAACAGACACATGAAAAAAGTGCTCCACATCACTCGGCATCAGGGAGATACAATCAAAACCACAATGAGATACCACATCACACCAGTCAGAATGGCTAAAATTAACAAGTCAGGAAATGACAGATGCTGACGAGGATGCGGAGAAAGGAGAACCCTTCTACACTGTTGGTGGGAATGCAAGCTGGTACAACCACTCTGGAAAGCAGCATGGAGGTTCCTCAAAAAGTTGAAAACAGAGCTACCCCACGACCCAGCAATTGCCCTATTGGGTATTTACTCTAAAGATACAAATGTAGTGATCCAAAGGGGCACATACACCCGAATGTTTATAGCAGCAATGGCCAAACTATGGAAAGAACCTAGATGTCCATAGACAGATGAATGGATAAAGAAGAGTGGTATATATATATTATATATTATATATATTATATTATATATTATTATATATAATATATATTATATATTATATATAATGTTATATTAAATATTATATATATAATGGAATACTATGCGGCCATCAAAAATGAAATCTTGCCATTTGCGACGATGTGGATGGAACTAGAGGGTATTATGCTTAGTGAAATAAGTCAATCAGAGAAAGACAACTATCATATGATCTCCCTGATATGAGGAAGTGGAGATGCAATGGGGGGGGGTTGGGGGGTAGGAAAAGAATAAATGAAACAAGATGTGATTGGGAGGGAGGCAAACCATAAGAGACTCTTACTCTCACAAAACAAACTGAGGGTTGCCAGGGGGAGGGGGGTAGGGAGAGAGTGGTGGGGTTATGGACATTGGGGAGGGTATGTGCTATGGTGAGTGCTGTGAAGTGTGTAAACCTGGCGATTCACAGACCTCTACCCCTGGGGCTAATAATACATTATATGCTAATTTTTTAAAATAAAAAAAAAAGAGCTGGTTGCTTAACCAACTGAGCACCCAGGCATCCCAGAACTATTATTATTATTACATAGTGCTGTGGAGCCTATATAAGGTAGAGCCCATGAGGTGTGGAATCAGGAGAGGCTTCCTAGAGGTAGTGACATCCCAGAAGAGATCTGAAGGATGACAGAAATTAGCAGGTCAAGGGACAAAGTATTAGGAGTGAGGTAGATGTATACCAGGCAGAAAGAATACCTAGATTCTTTAAAACAGTGCTCTCTCAAACTTTCATGTGCATAAAAATCATCAGGATTCTTGTTTAAGTGCAAATTCTGATTCAGTAGCTCTGGGGTGAAATATTTCTAACAAAGTTTCCAGGGAATGCTAATGATGCTGGTCCCTGCTCTACATTTCCACTCAACAGCAAGTTCTAACTGGGTGCAAAATCTCAAAAGGAAACTGTGAGCTATTTAGGGAGAGCTGGTGTGCAAACTGCTAGAAATTGGAGTTGGGAGCTCTGGTACCAGGTAGAGACAGCAGGAAAGATGAGATCTGTGATACTGATAACCACCTAAGGAGCTAGATCACAAAGGGATTTACAAAAAAAGAAAAAATGAAATTTAGAACAGTATGAAGGGCTTTAGCTGCCAGATGGAAAAGGAGTCTGGAGGGAAACCCCACTGGAAGAAATGAAACCAACTGAGAGGATTTCCTCCTTAAGTACAGTGAGAGATGGTGGTGGCCTGAACTATGGCAATGGCGTTGGGGATGGAGAGAAGTGGGGGATTCAAGAACTATTAGAAGATAAAAAATTTGGTGATTGATTTGCTTTGAGGATAAAGTAATGGAGAACACAAGGAAATCAGGCATGAGGTTATCAAGTTCAATTCAGCTGCTATAGTCAAGCACATGGAGAACAACTGCTCATCAACGGCACATATAGGCAATGTCTTCTCCATCTTAGATGTTCCTGCTATTTTTGGCAATTGTTGACCTGCTTTCTTCAAACTACCTTCAAACTCTCAATTTCTACTAACTACCCAAGGCATAGTAGAGAAACACAGTCAGGAAAGTAAATATGTACTTCAAAATTTAGCACTTACTCTCTTATTTTTTGTTCATTAGTTGTGTTGGTTGTGTTAGCCTTCCCAAAGTAGCTCTTACTTTTTGAGGACAAGGGCTGTGTCAGGTCTAGTGTTTCTATTCCCCATGGTGCTGAAGACCAAGTAGGCACTTAATACATGCTAGGCGATTATTTGATAGAACAAGATGATTACACATTAATGCCATTTATTACCTCATAAAATGATTAAAATAATAAGACCTGTAATATGTTGAGAGTTTTACATGCATTATAATTGCCATCATTGCGGCATCTGGGTAACTCAGTCAGTTGGATGGGCAGCTCGTGATTTCGGCTCAAGTCATGACCTCAGGAGTCCTGAGATAGAGCCTCAAGCCTCACTTTGGGCTCCATGCTCAATGGGGAGATTACCTGAGGGTTCTCTCCCTTCTCCTTCCTCCCGTTTGCACTCTCTAAAATAAATAAATCCTTAAAAGAAATAAATGCTATCATCTTCTTTTATTTATCTGAATCGTCTTGATACCCTTGCATGCAGGCAGTTTGGGTAATAAATTTGTTTGACTACAGCCTCATTGAATTAATGTAATAGAATGGAAGCCTACCCTATTACTGTCAAGCTCTACTGCCATCTACTGTTCATGTACTTTCTAAATTCACATAATCTGCATTTCCTCTATTTGCTATCAAATATTTGTTTTCTGCAGATCTCAGGGGCTTTCTTTGCTTTGAGCTTCAATCCAGAGTAGATGTAATTTTCTTTTTTAAAAGACAGTTTTATTTGACAGAGAGAGACACAGCGAGAGAGAGGGAACACAGCAGGGGAAATGGGAGAGGGAGAAGCAGGTTTCCTGCTGAGCAGCGAGCCCCATGTGGGGCTTGATCCCAGGACCCTGGGATCATGACCTGAGCCAAAGGCAGACCTTCACGACTGAGCCACCCAGGTGCCCCTAGATGTAATTTTCTAATATTTCTAGTCTTTCCTTATAGCAATCCAGCATGATATTGACAATTTTCTCCTGTGGGCAAAGTTTATGCCTTCACGGAAGAGTAAACATTTTAAAATGTAATGACACTTTTTTTTTTTCCATTGGCTTTTTGTTTTGTTTTGTTTTCAGCTAAACTAAAGAAAAGATCATGGAATTTTTGGAGAATTTTTCCCTACCTCTAGTAGACATCATTAAATTAAGACAAGACAGCTTGGCTACATTCCACTCAGGATATAAATCTTGCTCATCCTTCAAGGTCATTGTTTCAAATGATTCCTTCTCCATAAAACTTCCTCTGATTCTTTCTTCTGGAAGTAAATTCTCAATTGGCAATTGTTATAATGAGCCTCAACGTGGAAAGACAACAAAGATTCCAATTTAGAAAATAGCTTTATAAACCAGTTCCCTCATTCTCCCTTCCCTGTTGGTTCCTTTTTTCTTTTGCAGACAAATAAAGCTAGACTCTCAGCTGTAACAATCTTATAAAGTGCTTTTGTTTTAATAAAGGAACAATTTAGGAAGGGCAAGGGCAGAAGCAGGGACACTGTTGGTGGGTGATCTGGTAAGGTTTTAGAAAATTAACTTTGTCTTTGATTGCTGTGAGACTTTAGCCTATTAGCTGTCCTTGGGTACTAGATGGTGGGGATTTCACAGGTTAATGGAACGACAGCAGACAAGGACTCAAACCTTTGCATATTTCCCCCTCTAATTCTCTATTTTACAATGAAAAATAGTTTAGTGGAGGGCACTAAGCAAAGAGAACTTATTTATGTAAATTTCTGACATAATTTAGGTATCTGGGAGTAGTTCAGTGGCACTGTTTCCAATGGGGAGGCTGTGTGGTGGTGTCAAAGCCCAAGTACCTTGATTTCATAAATTTACATTGAAGTCCATCTCTGCTACAGATTGCTGTAGCAAGTCACTTGAGCCTCCTCATTGGACAGGATTAATCTTTTCCTCTTCTGTGCACTGTATGTTATTTCTTCCTAGGTCTCTCTCATAGGGGTTTGCATGCTTTTCCTTTTCCTTGCTCAAGGTCACAGAACCTTGGCGCGGCGCTCTCTGGGACTGTGGCGCCGGGCCCTGGGTTTCTCCCTTACACCTGGAGGATTCTCTACGGTCACAATCACTCATTCGATCCCACAATTGTCATCTCACAATTTACGACAGCCCCACTCTACGAAGAGCCCTTGGAGGAGGGATAACTACTCAAGTGCAGGGAGGCAGACAAGGACCTCTTCTCGTCGTTCCATCTTCCCCGGCCTTTTCTGATCCGACTATTTGGAGTCGGTGGAAAGTACGGCGGTGGGCATGAAGGTAATCAAGAGCCCTTTCCTCGTAGAAGCACAAAGCTTGGAGGTCTGTGTTTCCGGAAGCACCCTCTTCCGGATGGGGACTGACTTCCGGCTCTGACTTCCGTGTCTTCCGAGTTTCGAGCTCCACCGCTTCCGCCCGGAGTTGCTCTAGTCTCCGGCTCCCAGCAGCTACTTCCGCCAGGAGTCCCCAGCGGCTCCGTGTTGGAAACTGGCCCTAAAGCGGCCTCCTCTTTCTCTCTTCAGCCTGCCCAGCCGAGGCCGGGTCCCCAGGTGGTGGCGGCGGCTGCTGGGCCTGTCGCGGAGCTTTCTTTTCGCTCGAGACCTGGGCCTGGGGGCACCCGGAGTTCGAGAGAGACGCCCGGGCCTGCTCCAGCCCCAGCCCTCCTCTTCCCGCGGCCAGTGACGGTGACCGCAGGCCTCGCCGCGCCCACCCGAGCCTGGGGCGGGGCCCGGCCTCCCCGCCCCGTCCCCGCCCCTCCGGCCTGCCCGGGGCCGGGTCATCCTCCTGCCCAGCTTTGCGGCTCTGTGACAGCCTCGGACCTCCGGGACTTGGGAGTCCCGTGGCTCCGGCCGCGGGGAAACATGGAGTTTGCGGAGCTAATTAAGACCCCACGGGTGGACAATGTGGTGCTGCACCGGCCTTTCTATCCCGCCGTCGAAGGGACGTTGTGTCTGACTGGTCACCACCTGATCCTGTCCTCCCGGCAGGACAACACGGAGGAGCTGTGGCTCCTCCATTCAAACATCGACGCCATTGACAAGCGGTGAGTGCCCATTCTACCTCCTTTCCGTGGGGAACCCGGGGGTTTTTAGGTGGACGTCTGAGGCCAAGCGTCCGTTGTTTTTCTTGCGCCCCATCGCCTAACCCGCCAGTGAAATGAAACTTCTCCGGCCTAGACTGAGGGTATAAATTTTAGAAAGCAGGAAACCATCCCAGTGAGATGCTTGATTTACATTACATCCGGATGGAATTCCCAGGGTTATCATATGGTTGTTATCAGGCTGATTATCATTTTTGGCACATAACATCACTTGGGTGAATTTTTAACCTTTTTTAAAAAAAAAATTTGTTCTTGCACCATCATATTCCTTGGATTATTAATTGCCCGCCACAGTTCCATGAAGTTGAATGATTTAGGTGAAGTCTTTCCTTGCCTCTTTTGAGGAAAACTCAAAGAATTTAGTATGTAGTGTCTAAATTCCACAAAACTTTTTCTTTTTCTTTCCTTCAAAAATGTTTGGTTTATCATATTTCTCATTTCTTACCTTCAGGGTCATGGATTAAATACTTCCTACTATGGGAGACTTTAATATCTTTTATTTATCCTTACTAAGTTCTGCTTTTGGGTGGGGGGAGCAAAAACAGAACTGGCTCTTAAAGGTATTAATTAGTTCCCTCTTTTTTTTTTCCACTTCAGACTGTCTTTTTTTATATATATATATAGATTTTTATTTATTTATTTGACAGAGAGAGATCACAAGTAGGCAGAGAGGCAGGCAGAGAGAGAGGAAGGGAAGCAGGCTCCCTGCCGAGCAGAGAGCCCGATGCGGGGCTTGATTCCAGGACCCTGGAATCATGACCTGAGCTGAAGAAAGAGAGACAGGGAAGCAGGCTCCCTGCCGAGCAGAAAGCCCGATGCGGGGCTTGATTCCAGGACCCTGGAATCATGACCTGAGCTGAAGAAAGAGAGACAGGGAAGCAGGCTCCCTGCTGAGCAGAAAGCCGGATGCGGGACTGGATCCCAGGACCCTGAGATCATGACCTGAGCCAAAGGCAGTGGCCCAACCCACTGAGCCACCCAGGCGCCTCCAGACTCTGTCTTTCCAAGGTGGTGTCTCAGAGTCAAAAAGTTATACTAATATCTGAGTCAAAATTCTTATTTCCCTAGTGGCTCTGTGTACTTAACTCTAACCAGGAGAAGGTGAATTGATTACCCAGTTTACACTAAAATATAAATGAATGACAGCAGGGGCACCTGCGTGGCTCAGTGGGTTAAGCCTATGCCTTTGGCTCAGGTCATGGTCTCAGGGTCCTGGGATGGAGCCCCGCATCAGGCTCTCTGCACAGTGGGGAGCCTGCTTCCCTCTCTCTCTCTGTCTACCTCTCTGCCTACTTGTGAACTCTCTCTGTCAAATAAATAAATAAAATCTTTAAAAAAAAAAAAGAATGACAACAGCTTTTTTTTAATTATGTCTCAGGAGAATTTGGATATTAAGAAGAGTCCTAGGGAGGTTATGCCTTAAAAGACAGTATTTAGGGGCACCTGGATGGCTCAGTGGGTTGGGCCACTGCCTTTGGCTCAGGTCGTGATCTCAGGGTCCTGGGATCCAGTCCCGCATCGGGCTTTCTGCTCAGCAGGGAGCCTGCTTCCCTGTCTCTCTTTCTCTGCCTGCCTCTCTGCCTACTTGTGATCTCTCTCTCTCTGTCAAATAAATAAATAAATAAATAAAATATATTAAAAAAAAAAAAAGACAGTATTTACCAGTGGTAGAATTGGAAACAGTATGGATGGATTGATGACAGATTTATTTATTTTTTCATGCAGAGGGCTCCTACTAGACTCCTCAGATCCCCTTGTCCTGTGTAGAAGTGTTCAGTGGTCTCTCCTGGCCTGAAGAATAGAGCATAAACCTTCTACTATGTCATTCATGTTAGTCCATGTCTGGCCCTAACTTATTTTTTCCACCTTAGTTCTTGCCATTCCCTTTCATGAACCTTTTTTTTTTCTTTTTTAGGATGTTTATTTATTTATTTGAAAGAGAGTACAAGTGGGTGTGAGGGGGGCAAAGGGAGAGGGAGCCGGATACTGGGCAGATCCTAGGACCCTGGGATCATCCTAGGATCATGACTTAAGCCCAAGGCAGACGCTTAACTGACTGAGTCCCCCAGGTGCCCCTCATGAACCCTTTCTGTTAGCCAGTCCTTACTTTTTTATTTTTGCTCACTATGTCCTGCATTCTCTTGTCTGTATCTTACCAATGCTCTTCTTTCTGCCTGGAATGCCTTGTTCCTCCCAAGTTTGTTGAAGATTTCTTTAATGTCATTATATTCTCAATATTTTGTGAGGCATGAAGAATACCAGGATGAATAAAGGATAGTTCTTATCTTTCAGTTCATAGGTTATCATCTAGTTGCTACTCATTTATCAATATGTAGTATAACCAGTTTAACTGCCCTCTCTTTTGTGGGTTCTTCTGATAATTTCCACAACTAGAAGCAATTCTCCTCACCTTGAAATCCTATAACTCTTTAACTATACTTCTTTAATAAGTATATATTAAAATTTGTATTTTAATATTTACATATATGTTAGGTCCTTGAAGCCAGGACTTACATTTGGTTAATTTTTATCTCTTTCAAAACTCCTAACTTGGGCAGATAGGCACATAGCAAGTATAAGAAGGATTAATCCCCAAATGATCAGTGATGCCACAGAATATAAATTAGAGTTTCTTCATATCGCCAACTCCCTTTTCTCTTTTTCTTATTTCATGGTTGCTTTTTCACGCTTTCATTTCATACTTACCCAGCATTTACTATATGCTAAACTGGTAGGGCTTAAAAAAGTGTGTAAGACATGACCATTTAATGTTAGGGGAGAAATGACAAACTGTATATATGTCTATCTTTTTCCCAGAAGCAGCATGCCACTTAGCCTCTCTGAACCTCTCAATTCTATCACACAGAGGAGGACAACCCTTCTCATATCTAGTAATAACTTATATTTGAGTGATGCTTTACAAGCTCATCGAATGCTCTCATGTGCACTGCATGTACAATTTTACTAGATCCTTTCAGCTCACAAGGTTTTATGTAAGTTTTACAATTATATGTTTTTCTTTTCATGGACCCCAGATGTAGAAAGTTGAGTTAATCCTATCCAGTTGAGAACTTGTCATTTTCATGATAAATTCATTGCAAGGTTTTCTTGTGTGTTTTTTTTTTTTTTACATTTTATCTTCTTCAAGCCCTAATTTTCACCCCTATTTTTCACCTCATCCTCAGTCGCTTCAGGCAAGTATGTTAAGTGTTGCTGTACATATAAGGATATATGTATATCCCTATAAAATATATAGCACTATCATGTGCAAGTTTAATTTCTCTCAGTAGGATTATGTTGCAGATCCTGTTCTATTTCTCAACATTAATTCGGTACTCTTCATACTGCTGTGCATACATCCATTTCACTGCTTCTGACTGCAGCACAGAATTCCAAATTGTCTAGAACATTTTACTTATCTGACCCTTCAGATGACTTCTAACTCCCTGCTATCACAACATACTGAAAACGTACTTGTTTGGATCCACTTACAGTCTTGTACAAGAATTTCTCTGAGCTTGTGTTTAGGATGGGATCGAGCCAGAAAGCAGGTACACAAAATTAGTTCGCTTCACCAAGTAATGCTGAGGACTTTCCAAAAGGACTAGTCCCTTTGCCCCTCCTACCATGGTCCCTATTTCTTCCACCACATTCTTAGCAACATTTGGTACAATTGTCTTTTTAAGTTTTGCTAGTCTGATGATTGTGAATAGTATCTCTTTAATTTGTATTTCTCTAATTACTGATGAGTCTAAGTGTCTCTGTATAGACTTATAATCAATTCAATTAATTTTTTTTTCCTTTCTTGTATTTCTTGGCCCACTTTTAAAAATTGGGTTTGTTGTCTTTCTAGCGTTGATTTGCAGCAGTTCCTTGTATACTCTCTAGGTTTTGTTTTTTTTTTTAATGTATTTATTTATTTGACAGTCAGGGATCACAAGTAGGCAGAGAGGCAGGCAGAGAGAGAGAGGAGGAAACAGGCTCCCTTCAGAGCAGAGAGCCCGATGTGGGGCTCGATTCCAAGACCCTGGGATCATGACCTGAGCCGAAAGCAGAGGCTTTAACCCACTGAGCCACCCAGGCGCCCCTACTCTCTAGGTTTTAATTCTTTACTTAGACATTGAAGATGTCTTCTCTTAGTCTCTCAACCAATTGTTGACTTTTCTGTGGTGTTCTTTGTTGAGCAGAAGGCCTTAATTTTAATTCAGAATTCATCATTTTTTAATTTATTGTTTGTGCTTTTTTTACTTTATTGTTTGTCCTTCCTTATCCCAAGATCACTAGGATATTCTCTACGTTTTCTTCCATATTAGCTTTATAGTTTTATCCTTCACTTTTAGATCTTTAATTCATTTAGGTTCTACCTTTGTTTCAAGTGTTTTTTCCAGGTAACAAGCCAGTTTTCTTAATACCATTTCCTAATACCATGCCTATACCATTCTTAACTGATCCATCATATTTTAAGTAGTTTCATACATGTATAGCTTTCTCTGTGTCCCATAGGTTTTGTAATGTGTTTGTTTCCATTTTTCTCTGTTTTCTAATTTACCATGTGATTTCTTCTTTGATCCCTAGGTTGTTTAATAGTGCATTGTTAATTTCCATAATGTGAATTTTTCAGTTTTCCTTTTGTTGTAGATTTCTAATTTAATCCCATTGTGCTCAGAGAAGATACTTTGTAAGATATCTATCTTTTTAAATCTGGGATTTTTATTTGTGGCCTAACATATAGTCTGTCCTAGAAAGTTGTCTCATACGTACTTGAGAAGAATGTATATTCTGTTGTTGTTGGGTAGCTAATGTGTATATGTTTGTTATATCTGGTTGGTTTATTGTGTTAAATGTCTATTTACTTATTTATCTTTAGTCTGATTCTTCTAGCCATTATCGTGAATGGTATTAAAGTTTCCAACTGTTATTGTAGAGATGTTTTTTCCTTCAGTTCTGTTAGTTTTTGCTTTGTATATTTTGATTGCCTGTAGTTAAGTATGTAATTATTTATAATGGTTATATCTGCTTGCTGTGTTGAATCTTTTATTAGAATATAATGTCCTTCCTTATCTCTTGTATCCATTTCTGATTTAAAGTCTATTTTGTCTGATATTAGTATAATAGCACCTGCTGTCTTTGGTTACTATTTGCATGAAGTATTTTTTTTCCTATCTTTTCACTTTTAACCCATTTGTGTCTTTGGATCTTGAATCTCTTGACTCAAGACAGCATATAGTTGGTTAATATGTTTTTGTTTTTTGTTTTTTTTAGATTTCATTTATTTATTAGTCAGAGTGAGAGAGAGAGCGAGCACAGGCAGAGAGGCAGAGGGAGAAGCAGGCTCCCTGCCGAGCAAGGAGCCCGATGTGGGACTCGATCCCAGGACGCTGGAATCATGACCTGAGCCGAAGGCAGTCGCTTAACCAACTGAGCCACCCAGGCGTCCCGGTTAATATGTTTTTATTCATTCTGCCAATCTCTTGTCTTTTGACTGGACAGTTTATTTAATCCATTTACATTTAAAGTTATTATTGATAAGTAGGGACTTATGTAACTGTGCTATTTGTTTTCTCTATGCCTTATAGCTTTTTGTCCCTTAATGTTCTGTTTTTTTGTGTGGTTGGTTTTTTGTAGTGAAATGTTTAAATTTCTTTCCATTACCGAACTTATACCAGTTTAAGTTCAATAAATACAAAAAGTTTGCTCCTTTATAACTGTGGTTCTACTGCTTTTCATTGTTAACGTCACAAAATTACATCTTAATACATTTTATGCTCCCAAACATAAACTAATAATTCTTGTAAATGCATTAGCCTCTTAAATTATGTAGTAAACAAAATTTGGAGTTACAAACCAAAGTTACAGTAATACAGTAATAATAGCTTTTATACTACTAATTTTTTTCTTTGAATGTATTAATCTGTTAAATCATGTAGAAAACAAAAAGCACAGTTAAAAACCATTGTTACAATAATATTAGGTTTTATAATGACCCATGTATTTACCTTTATTGAGATCTTTATTTCTTTATATAGCTTCAAATTACTGCCTAGTGTCTTTTCATTTAACCTTGTGGGACTCCCTTGAGCATTTCTTGTAGTGCTTATGAGTCCCTCAATTTTTGATTATCCAGGAATGTCTTATTTTCTCCCTTACTTTTGAAGGACACTTTTGCTGGATATAGGATTCTTAGTTGATGGCTTTTTTTTTTTTAAACACTTTGAACATATAAGCCCTCTGTTTTCTGGCCTTCAAAGTTTCTGATGCAAAATCTATCCATTATTTTATTGTGGCTTCCTTGTTGTATGTGACAATTTGTTTCCCTCTTGTTGCTTTCAAGATTTTCTCTTTGTTTTTTGAAAGTTTGATTAAAATGTGTTTTAGTGGGACTCCTGGGTGGCTCAGTTGGTTAGGCGGCTGCCTTCGGCTCAGGTCATGATCCCAGCGTCCTGGGATCGAGTCCCGCATCAGGCTCCTTGCTTGGCAGGGAGCCTGCTTCTCCCTCTGCCTCTGCCTGCCTCTCTGCCTGTGCTCGCTCTCTCTCTCTCTAACAAATAAATAAAATCTTTAAAAAAATGTGTTTTAGTGTGGTTCTCTGAGTTTATCTTACCCGGAGTTTGTTGAGTTTCTTGGATATTTATATTCATGTCTTTCATCAGATTGGGGCCTTTTGCTACCACTATTTCTTCAGATATTCTCTCTCTCCCTTTTTCTTCTCTTTCTGAGACTCCTGCAATGTGTATGTTGGTTCTCTTGTAGGTATCCCATAGGTCCTTAGGTTCTATTAACTTGTTTTCAGTCTCCTCTCTTTCTGTTCCTAAGACCTGATAATTTCTATTTTATCTTCAGGTTCACCTATTTTTCTTCTGCCTGCTCACATCTGCCTTTGAATCCCACTAGTGAATTTTTCATTTCAGTTCTTGCACTTTTCAGCTCCAGTATTTGTGTGGGGGGGGGGAGTTCTTTGAGGTTTTCTCTTTTTATTGATATTTCCATTTTGTTCACATAGCATATTCTTGACTTTCTCCACATCTTCCTTTAGTTCTTTGAGCATCTTTAAGACCATTGTTTTAAAATCATTATCGAGTAAATCTGTTATTAAGTCTTTTTCAGGGAAGGTTTCAGTTGATGTATTTTTTCCTTTGAATGGCCCATACTTTCTAATTTGTATGCCATGTGATTTCTTGTTGTTGAACACTGGACATTTGATCTAATAACAAAGTGACTGACTCTGGAAATCAGATTCTTCCCCTTCTCCAGGGTTTGCTGTTTTTGTTTGTTTGTTTGTTTGTTTTCTGATAATAGTTATTTACTTATAATTATTATTGTTGTTATAAGTTTTTTCTATGCCAGGGATCAGCCTGAAGTATAAATTTAAGGTCATCTAGTAGCTCTTTTCTGAGCTTTTCCCTGGGCATTCACCTCATATATGTTATTATTTTTGAATGTCCTAATCTTTAATATTTGTCTCTTGAAAGAAGAAAAGTGAAATATGAAATGAGGATTGGGAGGGGAAAGAGGACCGGCCTTTAAATTCCCCAGAAGTTACTTTTGGGGAATGAACTTACAATAGGAAGAGGCACAACAATAATGGCTGCTGGCCTTTGCAAGGCTGTGATCAGAAGCAGTAATCAGCAATCGGAGCATAGCGTTGTTTTTTTTTTTAATATATTCTAGATACAAGTCTTTTATCAAGTAAGATTTGCAAATATTTTCTCTCAGTCTTTGGTTTGCCTTTCATTCTCTTTAACAGTGTCTTTCAAAGAGCAAATAATTTAAATTCTGAAGAATCCCAATTTACCAGTTCTTTTTATAGATTGGGGTTGTGGTGTCTTATCTTAAACATCTTTGCCTAACCCAAGGTCACAAAGACTTTTGCTCATATTTTCTTCCAGCAGTTTAACAGTTCTAGGCTTTATCTTCAGGCATATGATCGATTTTGAGTTAGTTTTTATATATGGTTTATAGTACACCTATATGTATGTGTGTATATTGTATATGGATATCTGATTGTTTTACCTCTTCAATAAATTGTCTTTGCACCTTTGTCCATATATTTCTAGATTCTTTTCTGTCCCATTGATCTGTTTATCTTGGTGCTATTACATTACCACAGTCTTAATTACAGTAGGTTTTTAAAAAATATTTATTTATTATTTGACAGAGAGAGAGAGAGAGCACGTGAAGGGGGGGTAGGGGGAGAAAAGCAGACACCCCGCTGAGCATGGAGCCTGACTTGGTTTGATTTCATAAACTGAGATCATGACCTGAGCCAAAATTAAGAGTCAGGTGCTTAACTAAATGGTATTTTTTTTTTAAAGATTTTATTTATTTATTTGTTAGAGAGAGAGCGAGCACAGGCAGACAGAGGCAGAGGGAGAAGCAGGCTCCCTGCCGAGCAAGGAGCCTGATGTGGGACTTGATCCCAGGACGCTGGGATCATGACCTGAGCCGAAGGCAGCCGCCCAACCAACTGAGCCACCCAGGCGTCCCCAGGTGCTTAACTAACTGAGCCACCCAGGTGCTCCTACACTAGCTTCATAATAAGTTGAAATTATGTAGTGTTAGCCATCTAGGAATGTTCTTACTAAAATTTTTCTGTCTATTTAAGGTCATTTGTATTTCTGTATGAATTTTAGAATCAGGTTGTTAATTTCTAAAAATAAATAAGTAAATAAATAAAGCCTATGTGATTTTGATTGGAATTGGGTTGAATCTGTTGATAAATGAATTTGTTGAAAGTTGACATCTGATGTCTTTAAGTCTTCTGTCCCATGAATAAAGTATATATCTCCATTCATTTTATTTAGGTGTTTAATTTCTTTCAACAATATGTTATAGTTTTCACTTACAGATTTCAGACATCTTTTGACAGATTTCCCCCATTTATTACACATTTTTGGATGCTCTTTCAAATGGTATTTTTAAAATTTCAATTTCTAATTGCTTTTGTATTAATTATTTATTGCCATAGAAGTCTTCAGGCCTTGCAGAGAGGGACTGCCCCTCTCAGGGTTAGCTATTAACTCCAAATAGCTGGAAACTTGCCTGCAAGCACACCTTTGGTATGCACACCAACCAATCTGGAGTCCGGATCCTTATCTTCCTCCTCATATCAGGCTTCTGCCCTCAGGACTACTATTTTCTCCTCTCCTGCATTATTCCAGGGCCAGGTACTGACAACTAGGGATCATCTGTATAACCCAGAGCCTGACAGAATTATTCAAACTACCAAATCCTAAACTTGCTCAGCTGACCTACCCTGCCTTTCCCGTTCCTTTCTGTGAAACCTTTCACTAAAAGTTCTAGCCCATGCTTTCCTTTTGCACTATCTGCCTCCTGACACCTTGCATGACATGGCGTGCTCCCTCCTTTTTTTTTTTTTTTAAGATTTTATTTATTTATTTGACAGACAGAGATCACACAAGTAGGCAGAAAAGCAAGCAGAGAGGGGAGGGGAGAAGCAGGCTCCCTGCCGAGCAGAGAGCCTGATGCAGGACTCGATCCCAGGACCCTGGGATCACAACCTGAGCCGAAGGCAGTGGCTTAACCCACTGAGCCACCCAGGCATCCCCCCCCCCCCTTTTGAGAACTGTGAGTCACAAACTCTCTTTCCAGTGACAGTCTCTCCTGATCTGTCAGCTCTGTCGTCCTAAATAAAAACCAAGTCCTGAATATTTTAAACAATTGTTGCAATAGTATATAGAGATACTATTGATTTTTGTGTACTGAATTTGTATCCAGCAACCTTACTAACCTCACTGTTTAATTCCAGTAATTTTTTTGTATTTTTCATTACCTTTTCTAAATAGGCAGTCATGTCATTTGCCACTAAAGACAGTTTTATTTCTTCTTTTCCAATCTGGATGCCATTTATTTCTTGCCTCATTGCACTGGCCATTAACTATCAGTACAATGTTGAATGGAAGCAGTTAAGAGTGAACATTGCTGTTATTCCTGATACTAGTGAAAAAGTATTTAGTCTTTCACCATTAACTCTGCGATTAGTGGTAGGTTTGTTTTATTTTTTTTGGTTTTGTTTTCTTTTGGTAAATGCTATTATCAGGTTGAAGATGTTTCCTTCTGTTCCTGGTTTGCTGAGAGTGGGGGTTTTTTGTTTTTGTTTCTTAAGAGCAGGAATAGATGTTGAATTTTGCCAGTGCTTTTTCAGTATCTGTTGCGATATTCGTCTATATAGTTTTATTTTTTCAGTTTGGCGATATGATAAATTGCTTCGAGTTTCAAATGATAAACCCCAACTAACTGTTCATGATGTATTATCCTTTTTATATATTATTGGATTTAATTTGCTAATATTTTGTTTAGAAATTTTGCATCTGTGTTCCTGAGGGATATTGGTCTATAGTCTTCTTATGTCTTTGTTTGGTTTTTATATTAGGGTACTGCTGGCCCCATGGAATGAGTTGATAAATAATTGCCTCTTCTTCAACTTTCTGAAAGACTTTGCCTCGAATTGGTATTATATATTCCTAAAATGTTTTATAGAATTAATCAGTGAAGCCACTTAGGCCTGGAGGGTTTTCTGGTAGGGAAGATTTTCATGAAAATTGCAGTTTATGTAATAGCTATAGAACTAATTATGTTCTTGAGTTTGTGTCTTTTGAGGAATTGGTCCATGTCATTTACCTTGTTGAATTTATTGGCATAAAGTTGTTCCTAGTATTTCCTTATCTTTTTAATACTATACAGTCTGTAGTGATTCTTCTCTCATTTCTGATATTGGTGAATTGAGACTGACTTTTTTTTTCCTGATCACTTTGGCTAGTGGTTTATTGCTTTTATTATTTTCAAGCAATCATCATTGCTTTTATTATTCCCTATAATTCTTTTTTTTATTTCATCAATTTTGGCTCTAATCTTTATTTAATGTCTTCTTCGAATTTGACTTGCTCTTAGTATAGTAGAATCTGAAGTCACTAATATGAAACTTTCTTTCTAATATAGATGCTCTCCTCAGACTATCAATTTCACCCATGTTCCCTCTTCTGTAGCTTGGAAACTCTCAAAACTGTAAACTGGGGTAATTGTAGGATTCACCTTTTTTCCCATCTCCCAGAGATACCTGTTCTTTGTTGCTTGATGTCCAGTGTCTTGAAGATAGTTCTTTTGTATATTTTGTCTAGTTATTTTGGTTGTTTCAGGTGGGAGGGTAAATATGGTCCCTGTTATACCTTTGCCAGAAGTAGAAGTGCCAAGAACGTGAGTTCTCCAAATAAATTTGATAAGAGGCATTCCAGTGTATTGATAGGTTGTGGATGTCTGGTAGAATTAGCTTTAGTAGGATTTGACCCGTGCTGATAATGTTTGCCTGTCCAAATTAACAATGCAGTGATGTGAGGCATAGGGGTGCTTGCAGTTGAGTTGGAGCTCAGGAAGAATAGCCGTAGGAATTGCCTTTCTAAACTGGGCAAAATGTAAGTAAAATGAACAGTATTTAGTCAATCTAAGAATTCCTAGTTTAGGGAATACTCACAAGTATTAATGGAAAAGAAAGGGGCCAACCAGTGGCAAAGCACAAGAAAACTCAGAGCTGTCAGCAAATACAAAACAAAACAACAATAATAAAAAGGAGACAAAAATTGCGATTAAGGTAAAACTACATTTGTACAAAATTTACCAATACAAAAGTTATGAGTAGATATGGCATTTAGAATAGATAATGTAAGTTAATAGTTTTTAAAGACTGAATAAGAGATACTTATATTTAAAATCAACTACTACAAACTTGGAAGTAAGTAAAATCTGAAATAAAGTGTTTTTCTATGCTCTATAAACATTTAACATATTAACTTCAGATCTTTTTTTCTCTGTTCTTTAAAGTAAGACCCCTAATAATCTTCATTAAGTGAATTTGCCTAGTACTAATTACTTCGTGAATTCAGAAAATTTTAAGTACATGTATTTAAAATAATTTATGGCTCACATTTTAATAATACAGTCCTGATTCTTTCTTAATTAGACTAATTTGGGAGAAGAACATTGAATATAGATGGTAACTACAGCTACATTCTCTTTTCAAGGAGATAGTCATATGTTTAAAGATGGAAATACATGTTCTTAAGCATAATTTGTAATTTTTTACAGATTTGTGGGACCACTGGGTACCATCATCATAAAATGTAAAGATTTTCGAATAATTCAGTTGGATATTCCTGGAATGGAAGAATGTTTGAATATAGCCAGTTCCATTGAGGTAAATATTTCAGAGGCAAAATCTGATGAAAATAAATAGTAATAAAAAAAGAACCTTATATTCTGACTCAGTGTGACTCTTATTTTTTTTAGTAGATAGTTGGTCATATTCTGTGACTCAGATATTGAAAATTGACAGGAAAAGCCTCACCCTGATTCATGGTTATAGGAATGTAATAAGATTTTATTGACTTATAACAGTTTTTTAGTGTTACTTATTCCTCCAGGTTCACTTGTAGCATTTGACAGGATTTCCTTCTCTTTTAAGACTCAATAATACTCCATTGTATGTATATATTATAATGTTTTTCTAAAAAGTTACTTCTTTTATAAAGCAGGTGATTATCACCAAGGATTATAGTCTTTTGTTTGTCTTTAGTAAGTCTTAATTTTCCCTACATCATGTTTGCTTAAGACAGGGTGTGTTTGTTTTATATTTGTAACAACAGTATTGAGTATCTGTTCAGATAACAAATAATAGATATTTTACTTGGATAATTTAATATTTAAATGGAGGAGCTCACACCATTTTCTTCCCCGTTCAAACTAACTATTTTGGTTTACACTCAGATTTTAAATTGCCTTGTTTTAAATCATTGTCACTAAATTATAGCAATTAACTTTTTGTGTATAGTATTTTCTAGACAATTATAGACACATTGACTTTTTCCCCTCTTTGGTCTTTGAGTGACTAATCTGGTCTTTGTATCCAGAACAAATGCTATTGGCTTAACTACTAAAAGGAGACAGAAAGGTTTAAAAATCTGTAATTAGGATCTTGTTTGTTTGTTTTTTTAACAAGAATAGAGAAATAAAAACTGTTGTGCTGAGGAAAATGGCATGGAACTGGTTTACTTTCTGCCTTTGCTAAATTTTACTTAAAGGAAATGAGAAGATGAGCTGAACTATTTGTCTTGCTTATCTTGTCATTTGGAAGTGATGTAGTAACGTTGATTTGGCCAAGTTTGTGAACATGGGTAAGGAATACACTCTGTGGTTTCTAGGCTGTTAAATTGAAACACTGTCCTGCTCTTTGGGCAGGGGAATACTACTGACTCATTTCATTTGAGCATTTTTTTTTTTTTTCTGTTGTGGGTTTGGATTTTCACTAATCAGTCTACGTTTTTCTTCTTATCCCTTTTATAACTTAAACAATATAGCTGGTTGGTGGATGTTAGTGAAATTGCATATGGTGAAAGATAATGGTAAAGGAAATATAGGGCAAAGCCTGTTACCCACTTTCTGATTGCATTTACTTAGTTTTGTTAGCATCTGACACTCATCAGTTGTTTAATTGGCTGTATATAGTACCTGAAGTACTTTAGAAACTGAATATATAGAAACTCTTGACCTCAGGAAGTGAATGATCTATTATTTTACAACATAGTAAATATACATTGTAAACTTGGTCTCTTGCTTTTTCCTGGCATCCAATTCCTTCCCGCCTCCCCTATATATCTTGACAAAACTTGGGAGTAACAAGTAAATTTCCTGTATAAAGCAGTTGAGCTAGTCTTTCTAATCAAGAATCCATATACCCTAATATATTCTGCTGCCACAAATAGAATCCCATTGGAAGACTAACTGGCAAGTGCTCAGTTTTCTAAAATGTAGCAGGAAGCCTAATGAAGCTTTTTTCTGTGTAGTTTCCACTGTCTTTTGGAATTGAAATGTTTTTAGTTCTTTCAGCATTAATGTGTTTAAAGGAAAAGTCCTGTCTCTAGTGACATAATATGTGATCATATTACCTACTACATATTACCTACTAAAGTGTCTGTTGATTTGCATTTAAAATTGTGGTTGTACCAACCACTATGGAAAACAGTATGGAGGTTCCTCAAGAAATTAAAAGTGGAACTACTGTATGACCAAGCAGCCCCACTTCTGGATATATATCCAAAGAAAATAAAATCATCTCAAAGAGCTATCTTTACTCCCATGATCATTGCAACATTATTCATAATAACCAAAATATGGAAAGAGCTTAAGTATCTGTCAGCAGATGAATGGATAAAGAAAATATGATGTTTATCTGTATATCAATGGAATATTATTCAGCCATAGAAAATAGTAATCCTGATATTTGTGACAACAAGGGTGAAACTGGAGGGCATTATGCTAAGTGAAATAAACCAGAAAGAGAAAGACAGATATTGTATGTTACTGCTTATATGTGGAACCCCAAATACTAAAAAACTTAGAGAAACAGAGAGTGGAAAAGTGGTTGCCAGAGGCTGAGGGAGATAGGGAGAGGTTAGTAAAAGTACAAACTTACAGTTATAAGATGAATAACGTCTTAGGATCAAATGTAAAGCCTGGTAACTATAGTCAGTAACACTGTATTACTGTATGATTGAAATTTTCTAAGAGAGTAGAACTTAAATGTTTTCAACAAAAGGCAAATATGGGAGAAGATGGATATGTTAATTAACTCCAAGGGGGTGTCCTTTCACAATGTATCATATCATCACTTTGAATATCTTAGTTTTATTTGCCAGTTTTACCTCAGTAAAGGTGAAATTTTTTTAAAATATTGCAAAGAATCTTAAAAACAAAATTTTTAAAAAGTGAAACAGTTAGTAATGTTTGTACTGAACAACGGCAGCTCTGGCCTAAGTCAGATATGGACATTGGCCATTCTGCTTCTATTTAGTGTGATTGGCAGCCAAAGACTGTATAGAAGTGGATAATGGCTTATTCAGCCATGTTTCTCCATATTTTCTGTATTATGAGGTCTGGGGGAAAAGTGTCATGATTTATGGGCAGATGGAAGAATAACATTGGATGAAGATTTTTTTTTTAAAAGATTTTATTTATTTATTTGACAGACAGAGATCACAAGTAGTCAGAGAGGCAGGCAGAGAGAAAGGAGGAAGCAGGCCCCATGCAGAGCAAAGAGCCCGAGGCGGGGCTCAATCCCAGGACCCTGGGATCATGACCTGAGCTGAAGGCAGAGGCTTTAACCCACTGAGCCACCCAGGTGCCCCGAAGATGTTTTTGTTAAACTGCTAAACAACATGTCTAATCTGCTTTTGAAGTCTTGGGCCCATTCTTTTGTGAATCTGGTCCTTCTGTGACCTAGAGGAAGGCAGCTTTATTCTGAGAGTTTGGGGGAACTAAGCATGATGTTGGGCTCCTGGGTGAGTGTTTCCATAATTACTGTAATTTGAATTATGCCAATTGACTTTGGTACCCTTTTCCCCAGCCGTAGAAGTGTTTTTTATAAGTCCCCTATCAGAAGGTTGAAATTGCCAGGTGATAGAGGATGTCCCATCTGTCTGTTCCTCCCGTTTAGTCAGGTTTTCCTGGTGGTGTTATCCAGAATTCAAGTGTTTCAGGTGATTATAGGCTCATTTGGGAACCACAGAGTTATTGCCCCAGCTTGAGAATGGGTCACTGTAACATAAAGGTAATATACATGGCCACCAAGCTGTAACATCCTTATTTATGGTAACTAACAGACACTGATTTTTAAATAATGTACATATGTTGATATACTCGATATCTGAATTTTGAACCAAGGCCTTTTTTCTAACCAGATCCTGTTTCTTTTTCGATCCCTAGAAATATTTGGACCTTTTTTTATTAGGCTTTGTTAAATGGTATCAAAGAAGTTATTTAATTTTTCTCCTGGAATAGGTGTGCACTTTTTTTGTTCTTGTGTTCATTCACCAAATGTTAACTGAGTGTATGCTGTGTCCCAGGTACCTTGTTAGATGCTGAATGTATGGAAATCAGCTTCAGTAAGCTATAATTGTGTCTAGTGGTAAATACAATGTTGGAAAAGTAGATGGGATGTGCATCCTTATTAGACTGTATTTATTTAATACCGATTTGGCAATTAAAAGATGTTTCAAATTGCGGTATGTTCCTTTCTCTTTCTTTTGTTTCCTTTTTATGCCCTAGGCATTGTCTACCCTGGACTCTATCACTCTGATGTACCCTTTCTTTTATCGGCCCATGTTCGAAGTGATAGAGGATGGCTGGCATTCTTTCCTTCCTGAGCAAGAGTTTGAACTCTACTCTTCTGCTGTGAGTAACGTTTGAGACAACTTATGTGTAACGAGAAATAACCCAGTACTTTACTTGTGAAATGATCCCTTCCTTTTGCATGCCTGAAAGAAATTTCTGTTAGCTGTTAGTATTGCAGCTTCTGCCATTCAGAGATTTGTACAATTTGTTTTCAATTCTGCAGCTCCGGGGATTTTTCTTCTAGTGGATTTTGGCTGGATTCCAGATGTTACTTTTTTAAATTTTGCAAATGATATTGGTAAAACATTAAGATTTTCAAAAAGATAGTCCTGACCTCTTTTGAGTTCATTGTTGATTGTTTTAAAAGTGTCTCCATAGAAACAACTTTATATGTAGTAAATAGGTTCTGAGCCATCCCAAAAAGTCTGTTGAATCTGCTGTGTGCCTAAGATAGCATTAGAGAAACATAGATCATATTTTTTCCAGGGGATAATTTTTGTGTTTTTATAATTTGCGTTATTATGACCAGGTCACTAGAATCAGGTTTTCTTTCTCATTCTTCACAATTTTACTTCTTTCTTCTTCCATTACACTTATGTAAATGGACCCTGGTGTGGGGGGGCGGGGTCAAGAAGTAAGAACCAGGGGACTATGTAACTTAAAGAATAAAGATATCCATGTCAGCAAAGTGATAAAGGAACAGAAGGTCACTTTTTTATTGTATGGGCATGTTTATGTAGTTCACAGATAACTACCTGTATTTACATTTACATTTAGTGTTTTTATTGCATTAAAAACTGCAGAGCAAACATTCTTAAGTGCATGATACTTTTTTGCTGTAATCACCTACCACCAACAGTTAGCTTAGAGGAATCCTTAATTATTTCCTAGGTGGAAAATGGCAGTCACGTAGTGATCAGGAAGGAAGAAGTCTGGATGATTTTTTTGGGTAGCCAACACTGTCTGTAAGAAGGACTTACCCATGATTTATCTTGGAGTTAGGTGCCATAAGTGAACCAGTCTAAAGTCTACATTCTACAGGTCAGCATTCAAATCAGTCTCCTGTTCTGTGCAGAAATCCTCTATGCTAAAAACATCCATGATGTAGTCATTTAGCCTCTCTTTGAAATCGTAGTGTGGGAGAATTTGCAAAAACACAGTGGTGTCCCATTTGGGGACGGCTCTAATTCTTAGCTGATCTCTGTTTCCCTGTGCATAGAGCCAATGTTTCTGATGTTACCTTGCATTATTTAATTTATTTTATTCCTCTACTATGAACTCTTTTTCAAATTAGGAACTCTTATGTCCCCATTAAGTATTCTTTCCTGCAGATTAAATATCAATATTTACTTCAACTTTTTCTAAAAATGGTGGCCTCAGGGCCATATGCTGTCCTGGTTGCTTGCCCCAGCAGGGCCTTCAGTTTTATCATTTATTCTCTTAAAATATAGTACCCATACCACTTGGTACAGATTGGAACTATTACTGATGCCTTAAGGCAGCTTAAAGTTGTATTAGTGTTTTTTTGAGAATTAAGTTAATAATGAAATAAACTAAAATTTATACATTTTCTCATATGTATTACTAAGGGATCTGTCCTATGTTTTTGTTATTGTATTTACTTACTAACTAATTTTTATTTAGATTTAATACTTTTCCAGGGAGGCATTTTCTTTTTGGTTTAGCTAATTATTTAAGTTGTTTGTATATTTGAAGTTCTGGTATTTCCTGCAAATTTTATAATCTACAGATTTAATGAGAACATCTTTAATGCCTTGTTTGAGGTACTTAGTTACTATTATTAGATGATGGAAATTTAAGATGAGCAAAGCATGGTTCCTTCCTTCTACTCGTTCAAAGTCTAACAGTTATTTAATTAATCAAATACAATGAAATAAGTGCTGACAAAAGTATCCACAAGGCACAGGGAAAATGACATTAGATTTGTGTTATTGAAAATCAGTTCTGTTGCAAAATGCTAAGAAACTGCTTGAAAAAGCTACTGAAATAATATACAGAAGATAGTTGGATATAGTGTAGAAAGATTCAGAAAGTAGAATTAAAAGGCATTGGTGACCCACTCACTGGAGGTGAAAGGTAAAACAGGCAGTAGCACCTAGGATGGTACTGACATGGGAAAAACAAAGAGAAATGTGTTTAAAGGGAATGAGTTAAGTTCAGTTTGGGGGATGGCAGTTCAAAGAGCCTGTATGGTACATTTCATTGAATATCTGTAAGAGAGAGTCTGGAGCTTATTTGAGAGGTCTGTGTTAAAAATGAAAAACTGAGGGTAATCAGCAAATACTCTTTGGAAACCATGAGGAGAGACTGAGATTGCCTAAGGAAAGCATCTAAAGTAAAAAGGATGCCAAGGATTGAACAATTTAAAGGTGAATGGAGGAAAATCCAAAGGAAGAGTGAGTTTCAAATAGGAGAGAGTCAGCAGTATGCAAAACTTCTTATTCATTGTTTGTTGTCTCTTTCCTGGTCTAGAATATAAGCTGCTGGAACCATATCATTCTTGTTTCATGTTGTATTGCTAGCACATGATAGGCAAAGGGTAAATATTTGTTGAGTGAATGAATGTAGGTGTGAATTTATTCAGGATGGGTCAAAAGGGTAGTAAAGCCTTCTATATATCGTTAGAAGTCCTCTGCCGGGTTACATCTCTGTCACTTAATCAGTATTCTTTGAGTAATATTTTTTTTTTTTTTGCCATCTGAAAAGTTTTTAATTAAAATATTAGTCAGTCCCTACTTCATTATTATGTCTAAAAGAGATGTGTGGTATTGACAGTACTAAAACTAGCTATCAGGATATCTTGTGTTGCATCCCAGATATGTTACTGGCTGCTTGACTTTTTGGGACTCAGTTTCCATGCCTACAAAATCAAAGTGTTAAACAAAAATGATCTCTAGAATTTTTCCTACTTTAAGCATGCTTTTATTCTAGGATATAATGAAAGATTATTTCAGGTACTTTGTTGAAATAATCATACATGATATATCTGTACTCCCTCAATCTATTTGAAATTATATATAAAAAAGGTAATAAGATTCTGCTTATGATCGAATAACTCCTATCTGAGAAGACCTCCTGCAGAGACCAGTGACAAACTATAAATAAAACACAAAAAAACTGCCACCTGAAAGCTCTGGTAATTGAGCAGAAAGCAGCATATTTTGGAGGGGGTCAAAATGCAGAGAAAGTGAATGACAGAATGAAATTCCTATTTGGGGGACTTTGTCCTGAGGTCCCCATAGTTGTGGCATTGACAACATGGAACAGCTAACATTCCCATAGAAAGCGCACTTTCTATCTAGTAGGAGGAACTAGGTGAATGGCTTGGGGCAACCAGAGAGCTAGAGGAGAACCCTGGTTCTGTGGTATACAACCTTGAACCTGTGGCTGATTGTGAATGATGTGTGCTTGGAGCATACTGAGATCAGTCAGAACCAAGAGCTGAGCTGCCTTGCACCACAGGTGTTAACAGAGTTTGCAATTCAAATCTCACAAAGTTAATTGCCTACTAAAAAAAAAAACATTAAGTCTCTTCAAAGGACTATAATGGAATGCGGAGTTTCCACAACACAACATTTGCAGGATACAATCTAAAATTGAGCTAAGATATTGTGACCCATTCTGAAGGAAAAAGTTGGCAGTACCAACCCCAAGAGGACTCACTCAAATGTTTAAATTATCACACAAGAATACATATTTCTTTAAGATTTTATTTGTTTGATATAGTGTGTGCAAGGGAGCACTGGGTGGGGCTGGATGTGGGGAGCAGAGGGAGAGGGAGAAGCCGAAGCAGAATTACACACTGAGCAGGAAGTCCAACATCAGTGCTTGATCCCAGGATGCTAGGATCATGACCTGGCCTGAAGGCAGACGCTCGACTGACTGAGCCACCCAGGCGCCCATCACAGAAGGACTTTAAAGCAGTTCTTAGGGGCCCCTGAGTGGCTCAGTGGGTGAAAGCCTCTGCCTTCAGCTCAGGTCATGATCCCAGGGTCCTGGGATCGAGCCCAGCATCCAGCATCGGGCTCTCTGCTCAGCAGGGAGCCTGCTAACTCCTCTCTCTCTCTGCCTGCCTCTCTGCCTACTTGTGATCTCTGTCTGTCAAATAAATAAATAAATAAATAAAATCTTAAAAAAAAAAGAGCAGTTCTTAAAACTCTCCAATTTCTCATAAAGGAAAATATGCTTAAAAAACAAAGAAAAGGTAGGAAATACCAACAGAGAGATAGAAAATATAAAAAGAATCAAATGGAACTTTTAGAACTTTATAAAAATTGTATCTGAAATTAAAAATTCACTGAATGAGCTAAAAAGCAGAAGAGATGACAAAAAACAGAACCAATGAACTTGGAATTAGAGCAATAGAACTTACTTTGTAGAAAGAAGAGGGAGGGGATAAGTTTTAGTAAAATAAGCAGAGTCTCAGGGACCTGTGTAACAGTATCAGAATGTCTAACATATATGTAATTGGAGAGCCAGAAGGAGAGGTAGAGAGAATAAGGTAGAAAATATATTTAAAAAAACAATGTTCAAAAACTTTCCAAATTTGAGGATTGCTATAAATTCAAAAAGTTCAGCAATCCCAGACAGGATAAATGTGAAGAAAATATACATAAGCACTTTGTAGTCTACCTGTCAAATAGAAATGATAAGGAGTTCTTGAAAGCTGCCAGTTAAAAATCAAACATTACATACACAGAGACAACAATCAAATGAGTATGGACTGTTCATCAGAAATCATGGACCAGAAGAGAAAACTATAAAGTACTGAAAGGAACAAAACCTGCCAACCTTGATTGAGTTTTGTATGTGGTGAAAATATCTTTCAAGAAGGAAGGTGAGACAACATTTTCAGATTAAAGGAAACTCAGAATTTATTGCCAAGAGGTTTGTAGGGAAACAATCAAGGGAAACTTGAATATTTAGAATTATTGAAGAATATTGTAAATGCTAAATACGTAGGTAAATATAACAGGCTATTTTTTAAAATTTTTAAAAATATACATGACTAAAGACTATAGCATTGCCTTTGTGGTATTTATAGTATAGGTAGACATATGTGGAAACTATAATGTTAAAGATGACTGGGTGTGGGGTGGCTGACTGAATAAATATACTTACACAGTTACATTCTTTGTTGTGAGAATCTGTCATGTGCATTGTAGGATGTTTGGCAGCATCTTTGGCACCATCAGATGCCAATAGAATTCTCCTCCCCCCGACCTGTGGTTGTCTCCACACATTGACAAAAGTTACCTCCATGCAAAATCACCCCTGGTTGAGAACCACTATCCTAGAGCAATCCCTCTTTTAAAAACGGGAAGAGCCATAATTTAAAAATTTAATATGTATATTAAAATGCAATTCTAAAAAATTAAATAATCAAATAGTACTGGTGGGAAAGAAAAAACAACAATGAAAACCGAAGGGACAAACAAAATAAATGTTAGGAATACCCAAAATATTTATAAATTAAACAAAATACTTGTAATAACCTAGGAGTCAGAAATGAAATCATAAAGAAGATTAGAAAATATTTTGAACTGAATGATAATAAAAATGCAACATAAAATATGTGGGATACAGCTAAAGCAATGTTTAAAGAGAAACTTACAGCTTTAAAATGTTTAGATTAAAAAAGGAGAAAAGGTCTAAAATCACCAACTTAAGCTATGGAAAAAAAAAGAGCAAAGTAACTGGAAGGAATGAAATAATAAAAAGAAGAGTATAAATCAATGAAATACTTAGAACTCATAAACAAGTTTAGCAAGGTTAATCAATATTAATATACCAAAACTAATTGTATTGGCAACAAGCAATCTGAAAATGAATACAATAGTTGGGAATAAATTTAACAAAAGAAGTACAGATTTTTTACACTGAAAAACACAAAACATTCCAGAGAGAAGTTAAAGGATCTCTAAATAAATGGAGAGATATACCATGTTTGTGGGTTAGAAGACAGTATGGTTAAGATCACTAGTGGGCTGACTTACGTAGCAGACCACAAAGTAAGTACTTTAGGCTTTGTGGGTCATGCAGTCTCTGTTAAAACTACATCACTCTGCTGTTGTAGAATGAAAGCAGCAATAGATAACACATCAGTGAACTGGTAGTGCTAGGTTTCAATAAAACTTATAAAAATGGGCCGTAGGCTGGATTTGGCTTGTAGACTATTGTTTGCTGACCTCTCATTAAGATGACAGTTGTCTCTGGGGCACCTGGGTGGCTCAGTCAATTAAACATCTGCCTTCAGCTTAAGTCATGTTCCCAGGGTCATGGGATCAAGCCCCACGTCTCACTCTTTGCTCAATGGAAGCCTGCTTCTCCCTTACCCTCTCCCTCTGCTCCCCCTCCCCCCACTTGTGCTCTCTTTCTCTGTCAAATAAACAAGTAAAAAATTTTTAAAAAGATGACTTGCCTCCAAATTGATATATAGATTCAATGAAAAGCCTATCAGAATTCCAATAGCTGTTTTATCTTGGGGTTGGTAGTGACAGAACTATCCTAAAATGTATGTGGATTTGCAAAGTTACTAGAATAGCCAAAATACCTTTAAGAAAATAAACGGTTTACTTTCCTTTTTTTAAAACTTAATATAAAGCTACAGTAATAAAAAGAATGTGGTATGATGTAAGGAAGACCTATACATGGATGAAATAAGAGCTAAAACTATAAAACTTCTTGAAGACAACATAGGAGAAAACCTTTATGACCTTGGATTAGGCAAAGATTTTTTAGATAAACACCAAAAGCAACGAAAGCAGATTAGTGATTTCCTAGTTTGGGATGTGGAGGGGAAGATACAAATTGTAAAAAATACACATGGGATTTTGTGGGAGATGATTGAAATGTTTGTTATCTTAATTGTGGTGATAGTTTCATGGGTGTATACAACTATCAAGACTCATGAAACCACGCATTCTAACTGGATCTAATTTATTTTTCATACAAATAATCTCAAAGTTGGTTAAAACGAGAAAAAACTTAATGTAGGTTTAAGTAGCTGATTAGAAACAAAATTAATGATCTGGAATATAGATCTGAAGCAATTGCTCGGAGTACAGAGCAGAGAAACAAGAAAGCTGGGGAAAATGATAAAGTTAGATACATGCATGGATGATAAAGGGAAAAGATCCAGCATTTATTAAATGGGAGTTCAGGAGGAAGATAATAGGAAAATGGAAGAAAGGTACTATTCAAATAGGTAATGGTCGAGAGTTCTCCAGAATCAAGGAAAGTCAACAAGCTCTTAAAGTGTCCTGGCAAACACCATGCAAGACCATAAAAAACAGAAATCTTTACTAGATGTGTTGCACAGCTATAAATAGTAAGGCAAAGAGAATATCACAAAATTAAAGAGGAAAGACAGGGACGCCTGGGTGGCTCAGTTGGTTAAGTGGCTGCCTTCGGCTCAGGTCATGATCCCAGCATCCTGGGATGGAGTCCCACATCAGGCTCCTTGCTCGGCAGGGAGCCTGCTTCTCCCTCTGCCTGCCTCTCTGTCTGCCTGTGCTTGTTCTCTCTCTCTCCCTCTCTCTGACAAATAAATAAATAAAATCTTTAAAAAAAAAAAAAAGAGGAAAGACAAATTACATAAATGGTGTAATAAAATGAAAATAGAAAAAAACACAGTAGGCTAGAACTAAACATCTATGCTTGATAAAAGCTCTTATCAGAATTGCAGTTGAAGGGAATTTACATAATCTGGTAGGTGCTCTCTGATAAATCTGATACAGCTACCCAAAATAAAAACATACAAAGAGCAAATCTTTTATTATTCCCTTTAAGTTCAAGAGTGAGACAAGATGCCCACCAGCCACTACTCCTTGCTTGTTCAGTAAGACAAGAAGGAAAAATAAAAGGTATAAGGATTGGAATGAAAGAAGCAAGACTGTAATTGTTGCTTATATGCTTGTGTACACAGGGATCTGAAAGAATCTTGCGATTGTAATAAGCATTTCTCTCCATCAACCACAACTTTGAAAACATATAACTAAAATGCAACAAAAATAAAAGGTTTCTAGGAATATACTAAAGAAAAGACATGCAAGGCTTTTATTGAGAGAATTATACAACTTTATTGAAAAAATTAAGAAAGCTTTAAAAAGTGAGGGACACTATGCTCATGGACAAGGAGATTGAATATTTTAAAGATGTAATTGTCTTCAAATTAATCCGTAGGGTCAGTGCAGTCTTATTAAAACTGCAATGGTATATTATAACATGAAATTTCATAAATGCTGCACAGAGGAGCAGAGAACTCAGAGGAGCCCAGGTAGTCTTGGAGAGGGGGATAAAAAAGGGAGGAAGAGACTTAGCCTACTAAATATCAAGTCTATTCTAAAAACTATAGGACTTACTGCAAGTACACCAGTGGGACAGAATAGCGAGCCCTCTAGGTATGTAAACTTAATATATGCCAGAAAGTGGTGTTGCAGGTCAGTGGACGATCATACCATTTTTCAGAGTAGGAAATTGATAAGTAATGCCTAATCTTGAAAATCAAGAAGTAACAATGTAATCATATTATTTAGAAATTTGGAGGTAGGGGCGCCTGTGTGGCTCAGTGGGTTAAAGCCTCTGCCTTTGGCTCAGGTCGTGATCCCAGGGTCCTGGGATCGAGCCCCGCATTGGGCTCTCTGCTCAGCCAGAAGCCTGCTCCCTCCTCTCTCTCTGCCTGCCTCTCTGCCTGCTTGTGATCTCTGTCTGTCAAATAAATAAATAAAATCTTAAAAAAAAAAAAAAGAAAGAAATTTGGAGGTAAACTCCAGAGTTAAAGCTAAAAGAGTTGAAAATGATTGCCTCTGGGGAAAGGGGGAATTATGAGATGGAGGTGAGCAGGAAACAGGTAAATTCCTTTTATTAAATAATAAATCTTTTAGAAACTATCTTTAAAATTGGTAAAGAGAATAACTGAAAAGTGAAAATGGTTTAACTTAAAAATATATTGTACCATGTAAAAGGTTTTGTTTGTTTTTTTTTTAATCTCTTTCTCTACAGTATGTTGAACATCCTTCAATTTTATCTTCTTGGTACTGCAACCCATGGCCAGTATGTTAGGCCAGCTCTGATTTATCAGAATATATCAAAATTTGCATATACAGCTTTTTATAGTCTTCAAGTGGTTTTTATTTTTAATGTTCGAAATAAGTTGTTATTGGATAACTTTATATTGAATACTTTTAGTACTTAGTGTAGTGAGTTAGAAATGAGTTCATTGATTCCTATGTATAATTTTTTTTTTAAGTATTAAGTCGTTACTGTCTTAAGAAAGATGTTACCAGTCTTTCTACATTTTCCTTTTTTTATTTTATTTATTTATTTATTTATTTTTAAAAGATCTTACTTATTTATTTGAAAGAGATCACAAGTAGGCAGAGAGGCAGGCAGTGAGAGAGGAAGGGAAGCAGGCCCCCTGCTGAGCAGAGAGCCGGGTGTGGGGCTCTATTCCAGGACCCTGGGATCATGACCTGAGCCCAAGGCAGAGGCTTTCACCCACTGAGCCACCCAGGCGACCCTCCTTTTTTTAAATAATAGAAAAGAATAAGAGATTTGATGTACGTAGTAGCTCTGTTCTCATCTGTTCTGGTTAAGCATTATCTAGAGTATTACAGTCTTCCTGTTGCTATACTGAAGAATACCAAAAAAAAAATAAAATAAAATAAATGGTACCCAAAAAGGATGAATGGGATGATGTCAGCTAATAGGATGTAGGATGCCATGTGAAATAGGAACATGGGCTGAAATCATAGTAAAAAAAATAGAGGAAGTGACAAGAGCTGCATTTTGCTCAATAAAAGGAAGCACTTGCTAGGAACGGAGGATCCCTAGCATAGCAGGAAGGTGATTCTGAAGAATAGAACTCCTTGAAGTATAGGTTAGGTATCCTTATATTAAATTCCTGAGAGATGGCTTCTTCGTTGTATGGAAGTTGATCTCTAAGGTCCTTTAAAATTTTCAGATTATTTTGTGACATTGAGATACTTGCTTAGCTTTGTTTATTTTGTGTTTTTCAGACCAGTGAATGGAGGTTAAGCTATGTCAATAAGGAATTTGCTGTCTGCCCTTCTTACCCGCCAATTGTCATAGTTCCCAAATCCATTGATGATGAAGGTCTTCGAAAGGTAGCTACATTTCGACATGGAGGACGCTTCCCAGTACTCAGCTATTACCATAAAAAAAATGGAATGGTAAGTGTATGATACTGCTCCTTGATGCACTGAAAGCCTTAGTTTGCAGATCTTTTCTTAGAAATACTCCCTTTTCTGTGTACGTGTCCGTAGATATGGTTAGTCTCTCCTGTTAGGACTTCCTTCTTTTAAACTTTAGGGAATCAGGAGTAGTATGTTTTGTGATTAGGATATGATTTTGAATTTTGTTCATGATGCTGCTCAAAATTAGAAAGGCCAGATAGGTTTATCTTCAGGACTCAGTACAAAGGGAACTAATGTTCATTTGACACTTAAAATAATGCTGTTAGATAGAAAAATAAATTTTTCCAACTAGACCAGTGGTAGGATACTTTATTTTAATTAATTATCTTTGCTAAATTTCCCTATAAAAGGTAAATTGAGTGGACATTTTTGTTTTCCCAAAAGGGAGAAGAGTGACACATGTTATTGTTACAACTTTAGTAAATACAGGAGTCAGTAATTGAATAGGCAAGCACTTGCTGTATGTATGTATATGTTTCCTAAATATATATATATTTATTTATTTATTTTGAGAGAGAGAGTACACAAGGGTGGGGATAGAGTAGAGCAGGGGGAGAGAGAATCCTAAGCGAGAGCATGGAGCCCAATATGGGGCCCATGATCCTAAGATCATGACCTGAGTCGAAATCAAGAATTGAATGCCTAACCGACTGAGCCATGTAGCCGCCCCCTAAATATTTTCTAAATCTGTTTCTGTTCTTTTCTTTTCTCTCAGTCAGTAACTCTGTTTCTCATTTTGAAACCAATAGTAAATTAGTGGATAAGTTATAGTCATATTCCATTTCCCTTTTTTCCCTGGATAATAAATCAAGTATGAATATTTAGGAAAAAAAGATTGCTAAAAATTTGCTGCTTTGACATCAGATCATCTATCCTGTTTGCTCAGTAGTATTTCTGTTAATAGGGTTCATTACAAAGCATTTTAAAAACTGATATTAAATATACTATGTGTCCATTTACATGGTTAGCTGGGGAATTAACTGTTGTCATCTGGGAGTTAGCTGTTGTCATCTTCTGGATGATCTTTCTTCATCATGTTAAATTTCAAGGTAGTTAAGATAACAGCATGTATTATGGGGTGAAATGGAAATAACTCTAAACCATTCACCAGGGAAGAGAGCACTATAATACTGATTTCTTGAGAAAAGTTTCAAAACCAGACCTTTTATAATATATAGTTAATGGTCTTTGGAAACATCTAAATCTTTAAATACTGAAAAGGTGAAAGAGGGCCAAAGGAGAATAAATAATAGACAAATAGTTTGTAAAATATAAAAATGATTCCCACAAGAAGAATAATGCATAAACTTTTTTATCTTACCATGGGTGCCTTTTCTCTTTATAATTCTTTTTTTAAAAGAAGACAGACCCTTAACCAACTGAGCCCAGGTGTCCCTGTAATTCTTGATAAAACCTGCCACCCTGTTTATGTAGTTGAAACAAAAGTTTGCCAGCACATAGGCTATTATTCTTCTATTACAAGGCCTCGTCCAGTAAACAATTTACTGACTAAATGAATTGTAATATTTGATCTCTTTAGCAATTATGCTGTATTACGTGGAATTATTTTTGAGATAGTAAGAAGAAACACTGTTAAAGTGCAGGGCTTAGTTTTGTTTTATAGTTTTTAACTATTGCAAATATATAGAAATATTTCTTTGTTTCAGGATCAAATTCATCTTCAAAGAGTCACACAGTTGTTTTTGAGATACTCTTAGTCTAGCTAATTCATTTCTGTTTTCAGAAACTTTCAAAGCAGGTACTCTTCAATTTTAAACTGCATTGTGCTTCTAGGTAATCATGCGAAGTGGTCAGCCACTCACTGGCACAAATGGGAGAAGGTGCAAAGAAGATGAAAAGCTGATAAATGCCACCCTCAGGGCAGGAAAACGAGGCTACATCATTGACACCCGCTCTTTAAATGTCGCTCAGCAAGCTAGAGCCAAAGGTGGCGGCTTTGAACAAGAAGCTCATTATCCCCAGTGGAGGCGGATTCATAAGTCTATTGAGAGGTAAAAGACTCTAAAGACGGTAATGGACTCTTTTTTGAAGTGCATTAGAGTGAGCCGTTAGCTGTTAAAAGATCACAGGTTCTCAAAGGAACCTACCCATTAAGCTAAAGTCAGAAATTGGCGGGATATCCTGTTGTGTTTTGTGAGATATAAGCAGGAAACTTTATCTTGGGTGCCCCAAAGTGACTTTTAGTCAAATAGCATGCTTTCTCTAAGTGAAACTCTGCAATTTCATCACTACAAGGTCTATACCTCTACTTGTAGAGCACTGGCCACCACACTTAGTGATCAGATATGCTCCAGATAAGTATATTTTTCTAAGTCAGAAGACTAGAGACTTCTCTCCCCCACATCCTATTTCCTCTACCTATATCTCTTGTTTATGCTTATAGCTAGAGGTTTATAAGGGCTTCTGGATGGGTGGGTGGGGTTGGAGCTAATAAAACAAGGGATCTGAGCCAGCCTTGGCCATCCCTGCCGAATGTACTGGTGTCTAGTGTTGGACCTGTGGGAACAGGATTGTGGAAGTCAGTGGTGTGGCCTCGTGACTTGTCACAAAGGCAGTGGCCCGCTCCCTAGTCAGATGATTCATCTAGATGAGCTGGTTTAATCTGATCATCTGAGGAATGATTAACCATGACAGGCATGTTAAGCTTCTTTGCAACCATTTTAAATATTAGTTTTTCAGTGTTTAATTATCAAATTACTATATAACAAGGTAAATATTTTTGTACTGTTTTGAGCTACTTTGCCTCTTGGATATATTGGAGTTTGGCTTGGTTTCTCCTTCATCGTTGTATTTTCCATTTCTTTTTTACTTTTTCTTGTTTTTTTGAAGGTATCACATTCTTCAGGAGAGTTTAATCAAACTTGTAGAAGCTTGTAATGACCAAACACATAACATGGACCGATGGCTCGGTAGGCTGGAGGCTTCGAACTGGCTGACTCACATCAAAGAGATTCTTACAACTGCTTGTCTAGCAGCTCAGTGTATCGACAGGTAGTGTATTTCAGTGTTCCGGAATGGGACATGTACTACTTTGCTTTTATCCAGACTATGTTTATATATTGTGTTAAAGTTTGTGCCTAGTCTATACCTTATGTTCAGATCATTGTATAAATTACTACATATGGTAGTCATTGCCATTCAGTTATCTAGACTTTGCTTGTATCCAGACTATGTTTATATATTGTGTTAAAGTTTGTGCCTAGTCTATACCTTATGTTCAGATCATTGTATAAATTACATACATATGACTACATATGATAGTCATTGCCGTTCAGTTATCTATGAAATATGTACATAGAGTCTGGTATTTAATTGATGATTAATGAGCCACATACATCACATATCTTCAATAACACAGTTATCTATGAAATATGTACGTAGAGTCTGGTATTTGACGATTAATGAGCCACATACATCACACATCTTCAATAACACAGATGTTTTTTTAAGTACTAAAGGAACTATTTTTTTTTTCTATAAAATCCTTGAATTGTGGATCTACCAATTTTCCTTTTCTTAAACCGTGCTCAGAGGGCAAAACTGGTCGTCTTACTTTGGAAATATCAGTGAAAAGAAACATGTAATTCTGTTACACAGTAAAATGATTCTTTCTAATTTCTCAGGTATCTTATTAATAAATGACTTGATATGTGTAGTTACATCAGGATCTCAAGTTGAGCATACCTGAGGGCAGTGATGTGAAGTATGTGAAGTGATTTTAGTTTATTCAGTCAGTTGAAGGTTGCTAATCCTTGAGACTTGAGGCAGAAGATTTGAACACAGAGGCAAAAGGATTGGTAAAAGTTGTTGCAGAAGCTTAGAATGCCCTTTTTAAGAAGGGGATTCCTCTGAAACAATAGGTAGGTATAAGGTTCACTACCACATAGTTGGGTGGCACTTTTCCTTGAGACTATAATTTGTTTGATTGATGTTTCCAAATTAAGGAAGTATGTATGTAATGTTTTTATGGTTAGTGAGAAATTGATCATAGAACAGGTTGCTTAAGATTATGTGATGACTTAATGACAAAACCAGTAATGGGTAGAGATTCTTGGTGTTGGGATGAGAATGATGAGATGTTAGTATTGAAGGGTTTTGTTTCTTTATAACCTAAGTTAAAAAGATTTCCTCTTGCATGCCGAATACGGAGGCTTCTGTTTTCTTATGAACTGTAAATGATAATGAACACTTATCACCATGTTGTCTGAATTTGCAGCCATACTGATGGGATGCTGCAGGTCCAGGCAAGGTGAAGAACAGGATTTAGCTCCACCTTTGTTTAGATTCAGCTGGCCACCAGAAACAAATAGGGACTTCCACATTCTTGTAAAACTTGAAGGTTTGGGTTTATTTTGCCATGGTTTGGGTTCCCTTTTCTGATATATATTGGTTTATTATTTATACTCCATAAAAATCTGCCTTTGTAATCAATTGCTCAAAATGTAAAAATAGACATTAAATTAATTGAATTAAATGTAAAATATGCCACAGATAACAAGATGTATCTATTGAATGTATACATCAGAAGTCTTAAGTATTTGCTCCTATCTTTCTACCTAGTCATGAGATTTCATCCTAAGAATGAGGTTGTTAACCTAACCATAGGTGAATGGCAGGGAGTCTTATTTTCAAATTAAGAACTCTCAGATAATTTCACAGAAGACAAAAAGCTAAGTATGGTATAACAAAAATTAGCAATAACCTAAATAACTCTTCAGACATTTAAGCAAATTTTAGTTGATCACCTAATAAAATATTATATAGCCATTAATACAATACTTCTAAAGGTGATAGGGAGACATGGGAAAATGTTTATAATAAAAGGGGAAATAATAAAAAATTACCTTTTGTTATAGCTACATAAAGGGTATAAGTACATGGGAAGAGAATTAATAGTAGTCCCCAAACTTGAAATTCTTATGAGAAAGTGGTGAGGTTATTCTCCTTTTTCTTGAAATATCCTTCACTGTCATTTCGATATGAGAGTTGGAAGAAGAGGAGGGGAGATCTACTTAATTTAGTTTTTGGTATTTCTTTCACAGTCTTTAGAATAATGGGGTCCCAGACTCCTCCTAAGTATCATGGTATAGTAGTATCATTGCCACTGACTTTCTAGATTGACAGTTTTATGCCATTTTTTTTTTAATGTTTCTTCTTGTTTTCATGTTTCTGAAAGTGTGGTTCAGGTCATATTTCCTAGTTCTGTTACATTACAGTTTATTAATGCATCCTTAATAGTCAGCTAATGGTGAAAAGGTAGAATCAAGGTCAGAGAAAAATAACTTTAAGTTTATGTTTCTAGGTTTGATGAGAAGGGCTTTAATCAGCTATTAAGGCAGAAAAAATAAGCACCTATTTTGTGTAATAAGGACTGCTTTTGGATTTTGTTAAAGGAGAAAAAATGCAACTAATATGTTTTGTGAAGGTTGTTACAACTTAAAGAGGATCTTGCCATGTGAAATTTGAAACCCATAGTTTTTCTTTCCTATAAGAGAAGCTCTCTTCATGTGCCTTATTTCGACTCTAAATCCTACTGGTCAGAGCAGAATGCATGAGTTTGAAATACTGTACTCAATAAATGTTTGTTATTAACGGAGTTGATTGACCATGTTGGGAGTATCCCATTTGTACTCTGGATTTTCCTATCAGGGAAGGGGCATCCATATTGATTCATGGGACAGAAGGAACTGATTCCACACTTCAGGTTACCTCCCTGGCCCAGATCATCTTGGAACCCAGAAGCAGGACCATCCGTGGTTTTGAGGCCCTGATAGAAAGAGAGTGGCTACAGGTAAGAAAAGCTGCTCGGTATGCGCAGGAACTGCTAATAATTGATGTGATCCCAGTTTGCAGGAGTGGAAAGAATGTATGAAATTTTGATTGATTAAAGTGCTTAAATGGTATGTTTACCTGTCTTTCTCACGGTAAACATTTATAATCTTTACTGCCTCTCAACTTCTGTGCCTCTCTTTGCTTATTTTGCTCATTTGGCATTTCATTCCCTTAACAAACTCTCACTAATTGTACTTTGTAACCTACAGGGGAAATAACAAAGTGTAAAATAGTGTAGAGATAAAAAACATGAACAAAGCAGGAAGGGGGCATGAGGACTTGTATTATAAAGCACATGCTCTAGAAATTTCTGCCTTTTGCTCGTCCGACTCCACGCTATCCTCTTGTCCCACCAGGTGACATCCTTCTGCTTTATTTAAGATACAGCTAAAGGTGGCTGCCCTTATGGAGTCTTTGGGACCTTAACCTTCTTCAGAGCTAAAGATCAATCCATTGTCTTCATGCCTTGTTCCCTAAATGAGACCCAAATAAAGTGACTCCTTTGAGGTCAGGGAACGATGCCCGATGGTTTCTCTTTTACCCTTAGGACATAACGCAGTGCTGTTACATAATGCTGAATGACAACTGAAAAAAGACCTTATAAAATAGATTGAAATCCTGCAAGTCAGAGGAGGTTGACTTATAAATGTATATACACTGTGTAACTTTGTAAATAGTTGTGATTAAGAACAAATGTTTAGATAGATCTTAAAAGTAGAATTATCTCTGGAGAAAAATCATCTCTGGCCCTTCTAATAAAAATTTAGATTTATTATATGTTCATGCTATTATGTATACCATATTCATGCTATTATGTATACCATACCCGCTTGACAACTAACCTATATCTCTTTCAAGTCCATCCCAAATATTTTGTGAAAATCTATAGCTTCAGCAACATTCCTCATGATGCAGAGCAAACGAATAAATGAATGTGATTTACTTACTTATATATTACCATTTTGATGGGTATCAAAATACCATTAGCCACTGGTAAATGTTTATGATATATTCTTTGTCAGATAAGGTAGCATAAGGACCCAAAGGAAAACAAGTGTGTGAAATACCTAGAAGGGTATGATTTGGGGTAAGGTCAGTAACCAGGTTCTGGGTGGACCAGAGAGCCAAATGATCTTCAACTTCCTTTAGTCAGTAGAGGGCAGACTCTTCCAGTTCCTTTGGAGAGAAGAGGGCAACTAGGAACAATTTTATCTCTAATATAAAAGTATTTATACAGATCTTTTCATGACAGTAACTTTTTTCCATATGTAATTAAAACAAGAGTGACCTTATAAAGTTGGTGTGTAAGAGCCCCATATTTATTTCCATTCAGGAGTGAGGCTTCTGTAGCTTACAATAATCTGCAATGCTTTGGAGACATAAAAGGTGGTAGCTGTCTTTTGTTTGGTACCTAAAGACCTTATATTCTTTGCCTTTGCTACAAATTAGAGACCTAGACTATTTTATTTTATAGAGTTCACCAAGGATAATTGCAGATTTTATGGTTATACCTCAACTGCAGAGCCTTGTTAAATATTTGGAAGTCCTGTTGTTTTCCCCAGTTGCTGAAAATTGTTTTAAACCAAGAAATCATTAAACAGCAACCATCCAGATTATATGATATTCCATTTAATAAGAGTTTTGTTGCAGTTGTTTGAAATAAGGTAAATAGAGTGTGCTATAAGTGCTCTCACTAGGCTATGACTGTCACATTTCCATTTTCTCTGTCTTAGGCTGGCCACCCGTTCCAACAGCGCTGTGCACAGTCAGCCTATTGTAATAGTAAGCAGAAGTGGGAGTCACCTGTATTTCTTCTCTTCTTGGACTGTGTGTGGCAGATACTTCGTCAGTTTCCTTGCTCTTTTGAATTTAATGAGAATTTCCTCATCATGCTCTTTGAGCATGCATATGCCTCACAGTTTGGAACATTTCTGGGCAACAATGAAAGTGAAAGGTGAGTACACTGCTTACATGGGATGGGGGCCATTCTGCTTGTGGTTGTTTTGGTTACTTCCTGAAAGAGACCAGAATTTGGTCCTACATTGATGTTATTTATAAGATGGTAGAGGTTATAGTTAGTAACTGTATAACTAGAGCATGACCTAGACTTTGTTTTGTTAGATTAAAATGAGTCCATACACTGATTTAAAAGCTTTGAGTAAACTGGGTAACCATTCTAAATGTTAATTTCCTCATATAAGATCATGGTAATTTTACATCTGGAAGAAGCCTTAACATATAATCCAACTACACCTTCCATCCAGTTTTATAGATTGGGAGGGGAATAGCCAGAAAGTTAACTGACTTGACCAGGGACACACAGCCAGTTGGGCACCAGTAGTAGTGCTATAATACAGGTTTTCCTGCTCCTGCTCCAGACTTTGTCTGTTACCCCTGGAAACTGTCCTCAGGCCCAGAGTGACAGTCTCCTTGATTCATAATCCAGATAGGTCAAGGTTTATAGGTTTCCTTAGAAGATTCTTATCAGAATGATCTTTAAAGGTGCTTGACTGGTAATCTCAATTGGGTACAGTCAAAAGATTCCTCCTCTTTTCCCCTTTGTCATTCTAGCTAAAGGACAGTTTTGTTGATCTTTTCAGAGAACCAACTTTGGTTTCACTGATGCTCTCTGTTGTCTGTTTTCTATTTCATCTACCTACTCTCTCTTATTTTTTTCCTTCTTTCGGCTAGCACTGGTTTAATTTGCTCTTCTTTTTCCAGTTCCTTAAGGTATAAAGTTACTGATTTAAAAGTTGTTAATATGAGATCTTTGTTCTTTTTTTTTTAAGATTGTATTTATTTATTTGAGAGAGAGAAACAGTGAGTGGGAGAGAGACAGTGAGTGAGAGAGAGCACGAGCTGGGGTGGGGTGTGGGGTTGAGGGCCAGCAGGAGAGGGAGAAGCAGACACCCAGCTGAGGAGGGAGCCCTGTGCAGGGCTTGATCCCAGGACCCTGGGATCATGACCTTATCCGAAGGCAGATGCTTAATTGACTGAGCCATCCAGGTGCCCCATCTTTGTTCTTTTTTAATGTAGATTTTTACTGCTATAGATTTCCATCTGAGCACTGTTTCCACTGAATCCCCATATGTTGTATTAGCATATTGTGTTTTCATTTTCATTCATCTGTGTTTTTCCTTCTGTTATTGATTTCTGACTGTGTGCTGTTGTAGTTGGAGAAGATACTTGTATGACTTCAGTCTTACAAGTCTCAGCACTTACTGAGATTTGTTTTGTGGCCTAACCTGTGATCTATCCTGAAGAATGTTTCATGTACACCTGAGAAGAATGTGTACTGTGATCTCATTGAGCAGAGTGTTCTATATTTGTCTTATATTTTGTTCAAGTCCTGTATTTCTTTATTGGTCTTTTGTCCAGTTCAGTACATTGTCAGAAGTGGGATGTTGCAGTCCTCAACTATATTGTAGAATTGTCTGTTTCTCTGTTTCCTTATGTGGGGTTTTGCTTCCTAAATTTTGTGGCTCTGGTGCAAGGTACATATATGTTTATAATTATTATATCTTCTTGATCAATTGACTCTTTTTTTTTTTTTTTTTAATTTTTTTGTTAGAGAGAGCGAGCACAGGCAGACAGTGGCAGGCAGAGGCAGAAGCAGGCTCCCTGCTGAGCAAGGAGCCTGATATGGGACTCGATCCCAGGGTGCTGGGATCATGACCTGAGCTGAAGGCAGCCACTTAACCAACTGAGCCACCCAGGCATCCCAATCATTTGACTCTTTTTCCAGTTTAAAATATCCCTCTTTGTATCTTGTAAGAGTTTTTGTCCTAAAGTTTATTTCATCTGATGTAATGTATCCATTCCAGCTCTCTCTTCGTTGCTATTTGTATGGAAAATCTTTTTTCATCCTTTTATTTTCAATCTGTTTGCATCTTTGAATCAAAAAGTGAATCTTTTGTAGACAGTATATAGTTGGATCATATTTTTTAGTCTATTCTGCCAATCTCTGCATTTTGATTGGAGAGTTTTCTTCATTTATATTTAAAGTGATTACTGAAAAGGAATGGCTTATTTCTGCCAGTTTGAGATGTTATTTGTCTTATGCCTCTTTTGTTCTTCATCTCCTCCATTACTTGCCTTCCTTTATGTTTGATATTTTACAGTGTACTGTCATGATTCCCTTCTTATTTTGTGTATATTAATTTTTTTTACAAGTTACTAGATGGATTTCAACTAATATCCCAAATTTATAACAATCTACTTTGAATACAAACTCAGCTTCAGTGGCATACAAAATTTTGCTCTTCTATAACTCCACTCCCCAATATGATGCTATCACAAATTACATTCTTACATATAATTATATTCTTATTTGCCCATTGACATGGGTTTATTATTATTTTTATCTGTTTGTCTTTTAAATCACATAGGAAATAAGAAGAGGACTTACAAGTTAAAAATACAATAATAACTTACTTTTATACCTTCATATATAGTTATCTTTTCTGGGATATTCCTTCATATGGCTTCAAGTTACTGTCTAGTGTCCTTTCATTTTAGCTTGAAGGATTCCTTTTTGCATTTCTCTTGTAAAGCAAGTCTTCTAGCAGTGAACTCCCTCAGATTTTATTTATCTGGGAATGTCTTAATTTCTCCCTCATTTTTAAAGAATAGTGTTCCTGGTTGTAAAGTTCTTGGTAGATGGTTTTGTTTTTGTTTTTGCTTTTGTTTCCTTTTAGCACTTCAGAAATGTCATTGCTGTCCCTTCTGGCCTCCATAGTTTCTGATGAAAAATCTCTTGTAAAGGGATGAAATAGGATCCCTCTACATGAGGAGCTGCTTCTCTCTTGCTGCTTTCAAGATTCTCTCTTTGTAGCTTTTGTCAATTTGATTATAATGTGTCTCCTTACAGATCTCTTTGCCTTTATCCTTCCTGGAGCCTGTTGAACTTTTAAATGTGTAGATTCATGTCTTTTATCAAGTTTGGGGAGTTTTCAGCCCTTAATATTTTTGTGTGTGTGGTTCTTTTTGTTTTCAGTTTTTTCTATTCGTATTGAGGTATGATTGACCAATTGGCCATTGATTCTTTATGTATTTTTTCTCTCTTCTCTTTCCGGGATTCCCATTATGCTCTGTTTAGGCTCTGTTCATTTTTCTTTATTCTTTTTTTGTTTGCCTCGGGATGGGGAAATTAAGCTGAGCTGTCTTCAAATTTGCTTATTCTTGTATATGCTCAGATCTGTTATTAAAACCATCTAGTGAGGGACGCCTGGGTGGCTCAGTTGGTTAAGCTGCTGCCTTCGGCTCAGGTCATGATCCCAGCGTCCTGGGATCGAGCCCCACATCAGGCTCCTTGCTCAGCGGTGAGCCTGCTTCTCCCTCTGCCTGCCACTCTGCCTGTGCTCGCTCCTGCTCTCTCTCTCTGACAAATAAATAAAATCTTAAAAAAAAAAAAAATCTAGTGAGTTGTTTTTTTTTAAAATTTCAGATATTGTACTTTTCAATTCCAGGATTTCTATTTGGTACTATTTTATAATCTTGTCTGTTTATTGATAAAGTCTCGGTTTTGAGACATTGTTCTCCTGGTTTTCTTTAGTTATTTGTCCTTAGTTTTTTAGGGATTTGTTTTGTTTTGTTTTGTTTTTTTAGCTCTTTGAGCATATTTAAGACTGTTGTTTTAAGGTCTTCATCTAGGAAAAGCAAAGTCAGTGCTTTCTTAGGGACAATTTCTTTAATTTTTTTCTAGAATGGGCCATACATTTAGGGTTTTTTTTTTTTTTTGCATCATTTGTAATTTTAAATCAGGCCATTATAATATACATATATTATATATATAATATATATATAATTTATATTATAATATGTAAAATATTATAATGTGGCTCTCTGGAAACCAGATTCAGAATATCAGAAATCAGATTCAGGATATTCAGGAAATCAGAAATCAGATATATATTTTATATATATAATTTACATTATAATATGTAAAATATTATAATGTGGCTCTCTGGAAATCAGATCCTCAGAGTTTGTATTTATTGCTTGCTGTAAGCTGTAACTGTTTATTTAGACCTTTTCTAAACTATTTTGTAAAGTGTATTTTTCTCTCGTGTAGTTTCCGAAGTATCTGTTCTTTCAGTTTGTGTTGAGCTAGTGTTTGACAGTGATATTCTTGAATGCCTGGAGACAAAAGAGAGAGTGGAAAAGAGGGAGGGGAAAAGTTATAGGGAAAATCACTCAAGACAAAGGAAAAAAATCCTTTTGCAGTCTTTGCAGATGGGTTTTGTGCTGGAATATTCCTTCAGTGCTTAGTCAGGCCTCATCCTTAACTTCTGGCCCTCACTGAGCCTAAGGATCAGCCAAAACCAAAATCTTGGGATCATCTTGGGGTTTTCTTGGGCCTTTTCTGAGCATGTTCCCTGCTTTAGGTATGCATATAGCTTTCTCAAAGCCTCAGTATACATGGGCAACTTTGAATACACTGATTTTCCAAAGAATCTTTTTCCTTGGGCTTTTGGGACTCTGTTGTATCCCTCATCCATAATCTTTTCCCTCAGATGGCTACAGGTTGTCCATTCACCTTATGTTTTCTAGGAATGCCCATCACTTTTCTGCCCATGGTGATTTTGAAGTTAGACATAACAAAGACAAGTGTTTCAGGTAGCCCTTGGTCAAGTTAGAAGACACCGTTCTTTGTGAATGGGGACTGCTCTATTCCTTTTGGCTCCAGGGACCAGGAGATCCTAAGATCGTGGACTGTCATTTTCAAGACCTCCATGAGCTAGGGAAACGTTAGGGCAAGAGCAAATAAAAATATCATTAATCCTTTTTATTGTTTTTCAAGTTCCCTTTTCCTTGATTCTTCATTTGGTTGTGTGCTGTATACTTCTATTTACCAGAAGTCTAACAAAATAGGTTCTAACAGTTTCTATTTGTGTTTTCAATGTTTCTCTGGAGGGATGGGCATTTGGAGCTGCCGACCCTGCCATTTTTGGTGGCATCAGTCTTCTTCATTCTTTAAGTATAGTTTTGCTGATATAGACATCTTGATCAATAGTCTTTTTTTTTTTTTTAGGTTATTTATTTTAGAGAGAGAGAGAGTGAGGAGGGGAGGGGCAGAGGCAGAAAAGGGAAAGAGAGAATCTTAAGCAGACTCACAATGAGCACAGAGCCTGCCAAAAGGCTTGATCTCCTGACCAGCAGATCACCACTCAAGCTGAACCAAGAGTTAGACACTTAACCAGCTGTGTCACAAGGTGCCCTGAACATGTCATACCACTGCCTTCCAGCTTCATGGTTTCTGATAAGTCAACCATTACTTTCATTAAGAGTCCCCTATATGTAATGGGTCATTTTTCTCTTGTTGCTTTTACAATTCTCTTTTTCTTTGGCTTTTGACACTTTGACACTGGTGTGTCTCAGTGTGGACACTTTGAATTTGTCCTAGTTGGAGTTCCTTGATCGTCTAAGGTGTATAGAATCACATTTGAGAAGTTTTCAGACATTATTTTCCAAACATTTGTTCTGCCTTTTTTTCTTCTCCTCCTGGAACTCCCATGGTGCATGTTGGTATATTAGGTGGTATTCCATAGCTTTGGAGATTCTTTTCTAATTTTCTTCAATTTTTCTTTCTTTTCTTCAGAAATTAATAATCTTAATTCACCTATCTTCAAATTCATTAGTTCTTCTGCCAGCTTAAATCCACTGTTGAACTTCTATGGTCATTTTTTCATTTCAGTTATACTTTCAAATCAGGAATTCTGTTTATTTCTTTTTATAATTTTTACCTCTTTACTGACATTGTCCATTTGGTATAGCATTGTTATCCTACTTTCCTTAATTTTTCAGGCATTTTTCTTTAGCTCTTCAAACCCATTTATGATAGCTAATTTAAAGTCTTTGTCTAGTGGGATGGACTTAGTGGCTCAGTCAGCTCAGCATCTGCCTTCAGCTCAGGTCATAATCCCAGAGTCCTGGCATCCTGAGATCCACCCCCTCATGTGCTTCCTGCTCAGAAGGGAATCTGCTTCTCTCTCTCCTTCTGCTCACTCTCTTGCTTGCTCCCAAATAAATAAATAAAATCCTAAATAAAGTAAAGTCTTTGTCTAGTAAGTTCAATATGTTCTGCCTCTCCAAGGGACAATTTCTTTTTTTTTTTTTAATTTTATTTATTTATTTGACAGACAGAGAGATCACAAGCAGGCAGAGAGACAGGCAGAGAGAGAGGAGGAAACAGGCTCCCTGCTGAGCAGAGAGCCCGACTCGGGGCTTGATCCCAGGACCCTGGGATCATGACTGGAGCCCAAGGCAGAGGCTTTAACCCACTGAGCCACCCAGGCGCCCCGGGACAATTTCTTTTGACTGCTTTTTTTCCCCCGAGTATGGGCCACACATTCCTGTTTCTTTGTGTGTATTGTAATTTGCCTTTTTTGAAAACTGATGTTTTAGATAATATAATATGGCAAATCTGAAAATTAGATCCTCTACCTTCTGAATGATTAGCTCTTACCTCCTTTGCTGAGGGGGGCCCTATATATGTATTAGTCATGACTTCAATGCTCAGGTAGTTAGTTCATAGCTCTGCTTTCACCTTCTAGCTTATACAGGGCCTCGGTTCAGTCAGAGGAGAAAGAATTGGGGCTATCCCAAGCATTTCCTAGGCATGTGCACACCCTTTTGAATTCCCAGGAATATGTCAGAGCTTTACAAAGCCTCCATCCCAACCCCTGCTGCCCATGGACATCTCCTTCCCCAAATCTTTTATTTTTCCTAGGATCTTATTTGCCCCAAATGGCATGGCAGCCTCAGGCAACTGTGATGTTAAATAGTTCCTGCTCATTGTTTTGTTTTGTTTTTTTGTCCCCTCCCCCCCATTGGTTTTGACAAATATCCTGGGGAATTGGGTTTTTCCCTCTGAGAAAACTGTTGAGTCAAGTCAAATAACCAGAATATCTACAAAGGAGGCTTTACCAGGGAGCTGCAAGACACCTCAAATAGTGACATGCTCTGAGGGTGGTATTTTTTGAGGAGCTCCAAGGCTGGTCTGCCCCTCTGTTGGCAACAAGGCTGCTGGTTTGCAGTGATACCGCAGAGCTGGGGAAAAGGTGTTGGCATTGGCCAAGTTAAAATGGAATACTGTTCTTTCAGAGGTTCCTTAGTTTTTCTTGAATGAGTGTTCCTCAGATTGTCACAAGCCTTTTGTTTATTTCCAGAGTTGTGGAAGTATTTATTTTGACTGTTTTTGCCACTCTTTTCTTTACTTTTTGGAGGAAATATATAGATATCTGTACCCTACCGTTCCAGAAGTCCCACACCTACATGCAACATTTTAAACTGTGCTTTGAGAAACTTTAGGTACCTTTCTTGTTACTGTGATCAGCTCCTTCCTCATTCTCTGCAATGTACTTTCGTGGAAAATATTCAAGTCTTGAAATTAGAAGATTTGAGTTTGAATCTCCACTATGGCACTTATTAGCCATATGACTTCTCTGAATCTGTTTTTGCTCCTTTTACAGGCAAAATTTAATCTCTGAGACACTGGGTTACAGTGAGGATCAAATGACACACATATGAAAACCAGCATAATACTTGTCACATAATAGGCATTTAAATTCATTCATTCTTCCTTGAATTTTCTATCACCTGCCTAACCACAAGACTAGAACTTAACCACTGATGGCACTTTGACCCAGAGCCACAGTAGTACTCTGGCTGACACTTTGATTCTACTAAATGTGACAGCAAGTACTTCATGCTCTATGTCATCTGATCCTTAAGAAAAGGAGAGATAATTGGTAACCTTTAGCAGTTGGGAGTCCGCATGTAAAATTTAACGTATTAACAATTTCACTAATTCCAAGCAATTAAAAGATATTACACCAAAAAGGATTCTTGGTCAGATATGCTTTTAAAATGCTGAACAAGACAAAATTGTACATGTCAAGGCTTTGCTGTTTTATTTGGGTTTTGGTTTACTTGTTTTTTAGATTGAAAATTACATATAGTGATGTGATGAGCACTGGGGGTTATAGGCAACTGATGAATTATTGAACAGGACATCTGAAACTAAAGATATACTATATGTTTGCTAATTGAATCTATATCTTAAAAGATTGCATACAAATAATCATCACAAAGGTAATGCTTCATGGCATTTAAATGTGTTAGAAATCTAGTATCTTATCCTGCCATTTCTTTTCTCTTTTTTTAAGAGAGAATGTTGGGGGTGTGGTGCACACACATGGGAGCTGTGGGGAGAGGCAGAGGGAGAGGAAGAGTGAGAATCTTAAGCCGGCTCTGCACTTAACATTAGAGCCTGATGTGGATTTTGATCTCCCAACCCTGATATCATGACCTGAGCTGAAATAAAAAGTCAGATGCTTAACTAGCTGAGCCACCTAGGCATCCCTAATCCTGCCATTTCTTAAAACATGTTCAACTTAACCCCTGGACTATACTCTTATGGGGGAGGAGGAGAATTGGTGATTTACTTGGTTAAATTTGGGTAATGTGGTATAATGTAGTCCCTCCTCAAAAAGTCACAAAATAATTGTTAAAGGCTTTAAGACACTCTTGAGTAAAGCAACATTTATAACTTTAATTCAGCATTTAAATAACATGTTTGACTACGGGCTGCTTTTTGATGTTATGTTTACTTATACCCCCAGAACTAGCCTTTAATAAAGGGATCACGGTAGGATTTTATCTCACATTCTAATTGCCATTTGGTAGATCCTACCAGTACGGCTAATTGAGAAGGATTCTGAAGCCGTATGGGGTGTGCTTAGGTGGGAAAACTTCAGTGACTGGCTGGTGATAGGTGTGGGGGACAGGGCCAAACCACCTACTGCAGGAGCAGTGGATACAGTGATTTCCTATCCTTGCCATGCCTGGTTCCTGGGGACATAGTATAGGACTTGCTATCCTAGCAGTTAAATTGCAGTACTACATGGGGGTTCTGTGGTTATGTGGATTCTTTTTATTGCTAGCATAAAAAGGATGTGCATAATGAACTAATAATCTAGTAATTCCAGAGACAAAACCAATCTTATAGCAAAATTTCAACTTGAGTAGAACCCTGTGAAAATTGAATATATTTCTCTTTTTGATTGATGTAAGGTTTACCATGAATTATCTTTCAGTTCTTGTTAAAATTTATTTTTTTGAAAATGTACCAGTTCATTTTCCATCCCTGTGAGTTTATTCTATGATAAAGAGCGTTACAGAATTTCAGGGTTTTAAAAAAAATTTTATTTATTTATTTGACAGAGAAAGAGACAGAGTGAGAGAGAGCATGAGAGGGGAGAAGGTCAGAGGGATAAGCAGACTCACCATGGAGCTGGGAGCCTAACACGGGACTCAATCCCAGGACTCTGGGATCATGACCTGAGCCTAAGGCAGTTTGCTTAACCAGCTGAGCCACACAGGCACCCCAGGGTTATTCTTATGAAGGCTGATGAAGGCTACTGTATATAAATGTAGATTGTATCTATATTTACATCGAGATATATTCATTTTTATTCTTTGACAATCCATCTGCATTTTATGTACATGTAATCTATTTGTCCTAGAACCTGAGTCTCTAAAAAATTTTAGGCTTTGAGATTTGACTCAACCTCCATTTTTAATATGTCTATAATCTTTGTTCTTTGCATTCTAGACTTTTCCAAATCAAAAAAAGAAAGTTATTTTTATATTTAGTTATTTTAAATTAAAATACAGTGCTGGGGTGCCTGGGTGGCTCAGTTAAGTGTCTGCCTTTGGCTCAGGTTATGATCTCAGGGTCCTGAGATCAAGGCCCATGTGAGGCTCCCTGCTTAGTGGGGATTCTGCTTCTCCCCATGCTTGTGTTGACGCATGCTCTTGCTCTCCATCAACTAAATAAATAAAATCTTTAAAAAATAAAATAAAACACAGTTTCAGATACAGTAAAGGATTTGCATATAGTAACATTCTGTTCTCTGGGTTATTGTTTAACACTATGCCTAACATGACCAGATTCTGGTTTTATCCTTGTTTTGTTACTGAGAGTTATAATGCTGGTTGGATTTTCTGACAAATATTGTTATTTTACATTTTATTCATCTTTTAAAAGTTTTAATATACACAGAGAAGAAACTGTCCTCTGGGGAGGAGCAGTTAATGGTGGTTGTTACCATGTAATTGCTTTAATGGCAGTTTTCTTCCTTAATCAGATGTAAGTTGAAGCTGCAGCAGAAAACGATGTCTCTGTGGTCTTGGGTCAATCGGCCTGGTGAACTGAGTAAGTTCACCAATCCTCTCTTTGAAGCCAACAATCTTGTCATCTGGCCTTCAGTTGCTCCACAGAGTCTTCAGCTATGGGAAGGTAAGCTGTGCATCCTTTGCAGACTTTTTATTGGTAGTCAAGGATCCTCTCTGAACTGCCTCTGAGTACCTGCTGTGGTTGATATTTGAAGATGATGAGTGGACCTGACCCTCAGAGCTGTGTGTGACTGCTCTTTTTTTCTCAGTGTGGACGTGGTTCTCCCTTTCACATGTGTTATCTAGTCGTACTTGTATTGTTCAGTCCCCATTTCAGAAATAAACAGTGGTTATTCGATGGATACTGCTGTTAATATTGGACATTTTCCCTAGGTAGGAAGATACATTACTATTTTTAATTGTGACTAAAATTTAGCAGTTTAACCATGTTTAGGTCTATAGTTCATTCTTGTCAAGTATATTCCTCTTGTTACAAAACAGGTCTCCAGAACTTTCCTTCTTGCAAATTTGAAACTCTCTACTCAACTAAACAACTTCCCATTGCCCCTGGTAACTACCTTTCTGCTTTCTGTGTCTATGAGTTTGACAACTCTAGATACCTCATATGAGCGAGATCATATATAGTATTTATCTTTTTGTGACTGACTTCTTTCACTTAACATAATGTCCTCAAGAGTCATCCATATTGTAGCCTGTGTCAGAATGTCTAAGGTTGAATAGTTTGCCATCATATGTGTTTACCCCTTTTTTTTTAACCCATTCTTATACTGATGGGCACTTGGGTTGCTTCTACCTGTTGGTACACAGATGCACAAATATCTCTTGAAGACAATGCTTTTGATTTTTTGGGTTATGTACCCAGAAGTGGAATTGTTGGATCATATGATAATTCTGTTTAATTTTTGAGGAACCACCATACCATATTCCATAACATTTGTACGATTTTACAGTTCCACCAACAGTACACAAGGGTTCCAAGTTCTCCACGTCCTTGCCAACACTTGTTGTTTTTGGATCTTTTTCCCCCTTTGGTAGTGGCCATTCTCATGGGCATTAGGGAAAGTACATGTGTAAAAAAGTTTGTAGGTAGTTGGTATAGGAATAAATTTTAAACTCCAAGCAGATAGTTTCTGTTTCCTTTATTAAGTAGCCATTAGGAAAGTTTACTTTGCTAAATGCAATTGAATGGTTAATGAGCCAGTTATTGTGGTAAGGTTCTATAAACATACATAATGTTATCTATGCACTGATATACATATCTCATTGTTCATGGGAACAATAATTCATACTTAATTTTCCAGTCCATTCTAAAGAAGGTATTTAACCTACATTAATTTCTCAGACTCCTGAAATTTATCTCCATAAATACCAAAGCTTGTTTTTAAAAATGTAACCAAAATCTGATATATATTAGCCATTTGTTAAAGATTACAAAATGCCATTTCTTTTTAATCATTTTGAAGGTAATAAGTACATCTTTATTCATCTTTGTATTTTTGAAAGATTCATTTATTTATTTGAGGAAAGAGAAGCCATGAGTAGGGAGAAGGGTAGAGGAAAAGAGAGAGAGAGAATCTCAAACAGACTCTTGCGCTGAGCCCAGCACAGCGCTTGATCCCAGGACCCCAAGATCATGATCTCAACCAAGAGTCGGAGGCTTAACCCACTGAGCCACCCAGGCACCCCTCATCTTTGTATTAAACAGCACAAAGTCTACACACAAGGGTCTACACACAAAGTCTACACACAATTAGCTGTTTGGTAATTGAACTGAATTGCCATAAATGTCAGTTATTATGGCACATTTTAATATGTTATGCCCACAAGGGCAATTCATATATGGGAAACTGCTCTTTATCTGTAAAAGGGCCTCAGATTGCTTTGCTCTCTCAGTTTGAGACTGGGTCTCTGTCACCTATCTGGATGTCAGCTCTCACCTCTCATTCCTCTTGGCATATCTGTCATTAGCTGCCTTCCTTCCTCCTCAATTTAGGCTTCTAATCTTATCTGTTGAGGTGTTCCCAAGTTAGAGTTGTGAGAAAGCGGTCTCAGATAATCTCCAGATTCTTGGAGTCTGAGCTTTAGTGCTTGGAAATTTCTGGCTGCTCAGAACTTCTCTTTGCCTACTTTCTCAATTGTTGTAGACAGTCACCTGTGCAGGATCAGTAATCATCAGTGATCTCTTCAATGAGAGATCACAGCCAAACTTTTTGTTAAAGATTTCTGGGATAGGTTACCTAGAAGCCACTGTCATGTTTAATACGTAAAGTAAGAGACTAGCTACTTGGGAGAAAAGCCATAATTGGAGTTGGATGGCCTAAGGGATGACTAATTTTTACCAAACCTCATTGAGAGTTTAGATATGAAGTGATTGGAGGAAATCTTGTTACATGAATGAATTCCTACCATTCCATTAAGAACAGAGTTTCCGTATGAGTTTAGTGCCCCAGCTTAGAAATGGAAAAAATTCTGTGCAAGGTAAAATCTTCTCATAATAGGTATATGGGTTGTATAACGAGATTACTCTTTGACCTTAAAACGTCTCTCTTCTGTTTATGTTTACATCATAGGTAACCATTAGTATTAAGTAATTCCTGAATTGAAGAACAGGATTTTAAATACAGGCTCATATAATGGAAAAATCCATGAAGTCCAGTCTTCAAGCTATGTTTCTGTTTTCCCTTTCTGATAGAGAGTAACTTTATGGTTCTGGTAGATTGGTTTATAGAAAGTGTTTTAAAGAATTGTAAAACCTTTGTGAACTTATCAGCTACTGACATATTACTGCCTGGAAAGTTTTTGTACCTCCTTATTTGAATATCTTTAACCCATGATGTTGGGATGGTACAGTTAATGTAGATCTGTGCAGATGAGGAAATGTTTCCTTTTAGTCTATAATAGAGGGATAATTATTGGGAAAAGAAGAACATGCCTATAGAATTGAAAGAGCACCTCTAAAGAGAGCACTGAAGTTTAGGTTTTTATTATTTTCCTTGATTGAAGTGTAGTTGACATATAATTAGTTTCAGGTATACAACATAGTGATTCAACATTTACATACATTACACAGTGATCACCACGGTAAGTCCAGCTACAGCTTGTCACCATACAAAGTTGTTGCACTGTTTAACTCTAATACATTGCATCCCCATGTCTTATTTATAACTACAAGTTTGTGCCTTTTAATCCTCTCCTCCTATTTTGTCCATCACCCTATCTCCCTCCCCTGTGGCAACTCACAAATTGCTCTCTGTATCTGTGAGTGTGGTTCTATTTTCTTTTGTTTGTTTGTTTTGGTTTTCATTTTTAGATTCCACATCTAAGTGAAATTATGTGGTATTTATCATTCTCTACCTGACTTATTTCACTTGGCTTAATACCATCTGGGTTCATATATATTGTTGCAAGGAGGAAGATGTCATTCTTTTTTATGACTGGGTAGTATTCCATTGTGGTGTATATACACCACATCTTCTTTACCCATTCATCTGTTGGTGGATACTTAGGTTGCTTCCATACCTTAGCTATCATAAATAATGCTGCAGTTAACATAAGGGTGCATTCTTTTAGAATTTGTGTCTTCATTTTCTTTGGATAAATACCCAGAAGTCAAAATGCTAGATCATATAGTAGTTTATGTTTAATATTCTAAGGAATCTCCATACTACTGGTTTTCATATTGGCTACACAATTTTGCATTCCCACCAGCAGTGCATGAGTTTTCCCTTTTCTCTGCATCCTTGCCAGTGGTTGTTATTTCTTGTCTTTTTGCCATTCTGTTATCTGTGAGCTAATATCTCATTGTGGTTTTTATTTGCATTTTACCCTGATAATTTGTGACATTGAACATTCCTGAATTGAAGAACAGGATTTTAAATACAGGCTCATATAATGGAAACATTTAAATGGAAACATTCCATTTAAAATGGAAACAAAAAGTTGAGCATCTTTTTGTATGTCTCTTGGCCATCTATATATCTTCTTTGGAGAAATGTCTATTCAAGTCATACATCTTTTTTTTTTAAGATTTTATTTGTTTATTTGACAGAGATCACAAGTAGGCAGAGAGGCAGGGGGGGTGGGAAGCAGGCTCTCTGCTGAGCAGAGAGCCTGATGCGGGGCTGGATCCCAGGACCCTGGGATCATGACCTGAGCTGAAGGCAGAGGCTTTAACCCACTGAGCCACCCAGGTGCCCCCATATACCTTTTTTTTAAATTGTTTTTTTTTTTTATGTTGAATTAAGTGATTCCTTTATATATTTTTTAGTAACCCTTTATCAGTTATATCATTTGAAAATAACCATTCAGTAGGTTGCCTTTTGTTTTGTTGGTCTCCTTCATTGTTTAAAAGCTAAAGTCATGGGGCACCTGGGTGGCTCAGTTGGTAAGTGGCTGCCTTCTGCTCAGGTCATGATCCCAGGGTCCTGGGATCCAGCTCCACATCAGGCTCCTTGCTCAATGGGGAGCCTGCTTCTCCCTCTCCTTCTGCCTGCTGCTCCCCTGCTTGTGCTATGTCTCTCTCTTTCTCTCTCTCTCTGTCAAATAAATATATAAAAATCTTAAAAAAAAAAAAAAGCTTTCTAGTCTGGGGCACCTGGGTGGCTCAGTTGTTAAGTGTCTGTCTTTGGCTCGGGTCATGATCCCAGGGTCCTGGCTTAAGCCCTGCATCCGGCTCCCTGCTCAGCAGGAAGCCTGCTTCTCCCTCTCCCACTCCCCCTGCTTGTATTCCCTCTCTCAATGCCTCTCTCTGTCAAATAAATAAATAAAATATTTTATAAATAAATAAAAGCTTTCTAGTCTGATGTCCCATTTGTTCATTTTTTATTTTGTTAGCCTTCTTTGCCTGAGGAGACATATCCAAAAAATTCCTGCTAAAACTGATGTCAAAAAAATACTGCCTATGCTTTCCTGTAGGAGTTTTATCACTTCTGTTCTTACCTTTAAATCTTTAATCCATTTTGAGTTTATTTTTGATACAATATAAGAAAGTGATCCAGTACATTGTTTTGCATTTAGCTGTCCAGTTTTCCCAGCATCATTTATTGAAGAGACTGTCTTTTCTCCACTGTATATTCTTGCCTCCTTTGTTGAAGAGTAATTGACTGTGTAAGTAGGAGCTTATTGTTGGACTCTATTCTGTTTTGTTGATCTATGTGTCTGTTTTTGTGCTGTTAACATAGTTTTGGTCACTGTAGCTTTGTAATATATATTAAAATCAGGGAAGGTGATACCTCCAGGTTTGTTCTTTTCTCAAGATTGCTTTGGCTATTTGGGGTCTTTTGTGTTTTCATACAGATTTTAGGATTATTTGTTTTATTTCTGTGAAAAATGTCTTTTGATAGGGATTGAATCTGGAGATACTTTGAGTAGTATGGGCATTTTAATAATAATCTTCCAGTTCATGAGCATGGTATATCTTCCCATTTATTTGTGTTGTCTTCAGTTTATCAATGTCTTAGTACAGGTCTTTTACCTCTTTGGTGAAAGATCTTCCTCCTATTCATAGGTTTTTTTATGCAACTATAAATGGAATTTTTTATCTTAATTTTTCTGGTAGTTCATTATTACTGTAGAAAAATGTGGGTTTATGTGTATCTTATATCCTTCAACTTTACTGAAGTTACTAGTTTCAATAGTTTTTTCATGGAGTCTTCAGGATTTTTTATATATAGTATCATGTTATCTGCAGATAGTGGCAGTTTTACTTTTTTTCCAATTTGAGAGCCTTTTATATCTTTTTCTTGTCTGATTTCTGGGCTAGGATCTCCAATACTGTGTTGAATAAAAGTGTTAGTAAGAGTAGGCCTTCTTATCTTATTTGTGATCTGGAGGAAAAGCTTTCAGCTTTTCACTGTTGTGTATGTTAGCTGTTGATTTGTCATACATGGCCTTTATACCCAGTTTGTTGTGAGTTTTTAATCATAAATGAATATTGAATTTTATCAAATGCTTTGTCTGCATCTATTGAGATGATCACTTGGTTTTATCCTTGTTTTTGTTAATGTGGTGTATTGTGTTGATTTGTGGGTATTGAACCATGCTGGCATCCCTAGAATAAATCCTGCTTGATGGTATATGGTGCTTTTCATGTATTGTTGAATTCAGTTTGCTGATATTTTGTTCAGGATTGTTGCATCTAGTTTCATCTGGGTTATTGGCCTATAATTTTCTTTTTTGTGTGTGTGCTGTGTTTATTTGGTTTTGGTATCAGGGTAATGCTGGCCTCATGGAATGAGTTTGGAAACATTCCTTCTGCTTCAACTTTTTGGAGTAGTTTGAAGAGAATAAATATTAACTCTTCTCTAAATGTTTGGTAAAGTTCACCTGTAAAGCCTAAGCTTTTGTTTGTTGGGAAGTTTAGGTTTTTAAATAACAATGTGTATGGTTCTGCTGTTGCCTTAACTGTCACTTTTCTAGTGAAAGTGATTTTACACATGTATAAGGTCCTACAGGTCTGAGTTAAGTTCTATAATTGGAAAAAAAAAAAGATTTGTATTGTGGAACTGGAAAATTTATGGCATTGTAAGTTACCAGCTTACGTATAATCCTGGATATATCAGAGAATAGTGTTTTAATCCATTTCATAATTTTGTGGGGGGGTTTGAAGAATGAAAATTATGTACAAAGAAATAGTGATGTTTTAGTGTATTTAGTTACACTTTCAGTACCTCAAGATACTTGCCTATTTCAGAGTATAATAAAACATAGATGTGAATTGTAAAAAAAAAAAAAAAAAAGAAAGAAAAAAAGAATATATCATATATGGAATAATGTTAATCCATTGTATGTATCTTTTTGCCTTCTGTCTTCCTTTACTGGATTCAATAGGTATTTTCCTACGTTGGAACAGATCCTCCAAGTATTTGGATGAAGCATATGAAGAAATGGTTAACATCATTGAATATAACAAGGAACTGCAGGCAAAAGTAAATGTGCTTAGGAGGCGGTTGGCAGAACTGGAAACTGAGGATGGGATGCAGGAGAGTCCCTGAAAAGTCTCCCCACAACCTAAATAAATAAGGACCTTCCAAGACCTGAATCCCATCTCTCTCTCCCTTGGCCCTTCAGTTCACTTTTACACAGTGAACTGAAGCTTTGAACATAAGGCTTTAGATGTGAGAACCCTCTAATATAGTGGATTTCTCAATACTTTATGAATGAAACTTACTGTAGTTACTCATGTTTCATGTGGCCTATTAGGCCTCTTTACTTTGGGAGCAGAAAGGAGGTGCTAGTCATTTTATTTTATGTGAAAAAAGGTGACCTATTTAATGCCATTTGTGTTATATACCATTTAATCCTAAAATTTTTTCTGTGTCTACTTTCCAAACAGTGCTCCAGACCAGTCAAGGATATGATTAACCTCTTTAGGGAATATTTCTTAGTTTTAAAAAACATCAGACTTTTAAACACTCCAAATACAGAAATATTTTTTCAAAACTGAAATGGTTGATAAACCAAGAATTTTGTGATTAACATGCTATTTCCAACACCTTTGCCCTTCTCTTTAAAATAGCTTTGGATTAACAAAGCTGAATTCATTCTCATTCTGGTTTGTCAAGAAAGGGAAATCTGAATATTTATTCAAGGTAAATATTTTTACAAGGATTATAGTATAATCCTCTGATATTTACATTAAGAAGTAAATTTTAACAGTAGACAGTAAAAGTATGTGCAATATAGAAATAAAGTAGGACTTTGTTACAGATACGGTATCGTTACTGTTGAATTGGTTTTTCGGGTTTTTCACCATACATGTTAAATGTGTATCAAATGCTGGATATCCCATTAAACCATCATTTAGGATAGATGTTAGTTTGTTATAATTAAGCTACAAATATGGTTTCCTTAAACCAGAAATGCACTGCCCTTGTCTGAAGTTCTTACTGCACTGTTTCATGTATCTACATGTGTTAAGTTTTATTATGTTTTGTTTTATTTTCAAGTATTCTAAGAGTTTACTGATACTAAGCTTAAACCTTTCATGTTGGCCTGAGCCTTTTGAAAATTTATCTTGACTCTGCTGATTTGTTCATTATATGTTAGGCAAATCTAATTAAAGTGGAAGTGAAAGTTTATGAACATGACACAGCTATGTTTTAAACTGCAGAAACAGATTGACATGTTTCAATGTTATGACCGTATTTATGCTATGCTAGTTTATGCCTGCTACGCTGAAAGTTTGTGGTTCAGTGCTTTCTATATACACTTCTGTTTTGTGGCACTGTTCATTTTAATAAATACTATCAATTCTAGTTTTCTACTAAAAGGATAGTTGAAGAGTAAATGTTTAATACCATTTCCACCCCATCTGTTTATAACCATTTCAGTGTAAAGCACACCAAAACTGAACCCTGCTTTAGAGCTATATATTGAGCTAAAAATATAATTCAAAAAATATCTAGTCTAGCATAATCTATGGCCACATTCAGACACCTTAGAAAATAGCAAATACTTCCCTTCTCCAGTTGCCCAGACTTCATCTTTTTTGTTTTCTTGGACTGGTAACAAAAGGCTTGGACAACAACAACACATATCGGAACTCTCCTTTGGTATATTTGCCTGCCTTCCTCTCTAAGCTCAGATTTACTCTCGACTTATTTCCTTGGCTATAGTTATGAGTTTTTTAGCATTAAAGCCCTCACAAAAAGGCTACAGCAAGGAGCAAAGGAGATCTTGCTATCGATATCTCCACGTTGTGTGAAATGTTTATATTAATATTTTAAAATGGGAAATACTCTAGCTTTTTTATCACCCCTTAAAATTGCTTGCTGCATTTGTTCATGCTGCTGATCCTTTTGTTTGTTCCTGTTTTTGTCTCAAGAATAGATATGAAGGAGCCCTTCTCAGTTAACAGACCCACATGGAAAACCATTTAGAGTTTTGTCTTGTTGTTGTTGTTTTTAGTGATTCTTTAGAAGTAACTCCCACTGGTGACATTGGCCATTGGGCTTCCATGGATGAGGTAGGCTTGGACATGGAGAAATTGTACGCCATCAATTTATACTTGTCTTCCTGATGAACGTTTTATGTGTGTGACAGAGTCCAATAATAGCATAGTGTTTCTATTTCTTTTATTGAGGCAGCAATCTCAAGCTATTTGGACAAGTTTTGCATTTTAGTATTAATTTATAATTCAGGATTGTGCAAACCTCAGTTCTGTTTATAGTTCATAAAAACAAACTTTGATATCAGTGCATTTTCAAAGGGGACATTAATAATGCAAATATTAGGGTTTTCCCAAACTCAAGAACTGTGTCAAAGGTGTGTTATCAATATACTTTAAAGAGGGATTTTAGTAATACTATGAAGTTACCCATTCCTTGGATGAGAAGAATACATACAATGGATATACTCATGAGAAGATACTTGCTAAATATTAAGTTTGGAGAATTACCTTTGATAAATGTGGCTTTAAAAACTTGAATGAAGAGAGTGGTGGCAGAATTAGTGAACAAACAAATTACCCCATAGGAGCCAATAATAATCAAGAGAGACATAATCAAGTTTATATATATTAAGCATCTTATGTATTCATTTATAGTAAAGGCTGGTTTACATTTTAGGGATGCAAAAGTAGGTCCTACAGAGAATATTCTAAAAATAAAAAAGATTGCAATAGTCTTCTATTGGCAATACAGGGATCCTTATATTTTAAATTAATAATTTTTTTTAGAAACCACAAGAACATAGTTGGTTGATTATATTAAGATTTTGAAGCTTTTTGGGTGGTAAGACTTTCCAGTTAATTAATTGCTTAGTCAAGATTTTCATTCTGGTTTTATTAAATGAGAAGAAAACAAGCAGAAACTATAAAATCTAATAGGATTAAAACAACCTATAAATGTATTTTATTTCTAAGAGAAATTAGGTATATAAAACAAGATTTTAAAGTGATTTTTGGGAAAACTTTGGAAGACAACAGTTAGTCATTTCAGATCCCAAACAGGTAATTTAAAAGCTTTCCTTGAATTCTGTGGCCTGATTTACAGAATTGATATGTCATTGCTTTTCATTTTAAAGGATGAAATTTAGTGACATTTTAGTCTTTGATTCACTCAATATTAAATTAAAAAATCAATATCATGGAAAAGGTCTGATCAGTAGTTTGTCTCTTGAAGTGAAAAATAGAAGGAACATTTTGCTGTACTTAAAAAAAAAAAAAATCTGCAGGGTGCCTGGGTGGCTCAGGTCATGATCCTAGGGTCCTGGGATTGAGCCCCATGTCAGGCTCCCCGCTCAGCCGGGAGCCTGCTTGTCCCTCTCCCTGCTGCTCATGCTATCTCTCTCTCTCTCTCTCCAATTAATTAATTAAAATAAATTAAAATCTGCTTAGTAGAGATGTAACTCTTGTAGTTGATCTGGTTTTGAAATCAGCTATTTTAATTGTCAGTCTTAACCAGATCATCAGATTCACTTATTATCAGACCCCAAACTGAGGCAAAATTTTGGTATTCATCCATATCCAGATTTAATGAGTAAAAATTACAAGAGGCTATCACGAGCACCCTTATCAGAAAGTTATTTCCTGGACCAAAAAAAGGGCAAATTTTAGAGTAGTTGATCCCCTGTCCTGGCAGCTTCAAAATTTACCAGAGAAGGAAGTCATTCAGTACATTCTGATACAGGTTTATTATACCTCAAGACAACATAGATTAGTTATTTATTATTCTTTAATGTGGGTTAGATCTTTCCCCCTCCAGAGCTGATATCCTAAGTTATACCAGATAGTATTTTTATGTAATTTACCATCTTAACAAAAACATTTAAAGACTAATTTCTCCATTAATATTTATTCTCAGATGATATGGAATGCTAGCTAGTTTTCTTATAGTATCAGTTTTCTGATTTGTTTTTCCTTGAGTAAACTATTTTTACCATTGCTGAGTCTTTATGCGTGTCCACAGCATCTTCTTCATTTAAACCAATAGCTCAGATGAGACCCTGTGAAACTGTAGGATGAGGTTTTGGAAAGTTTGAACTTCTTATCTAAATTCCCCTTAAGAAAATTCTATTTTTTGAACTCTGTTGTGGAACTGTAGTTTGTGCTTAATTTAGTGAAAAATAGTGGGGGTCACTGAAGACACTACATTGTCCTGAAAACTAATTCTTGATGAAAGCTTCCTGATGTTTAGAAACATTCTGTTTAACCATCTGTGAGTATACAGATCAACTGTATTAGTAATTTGTAATAAAAAACAACTTGTGCAGCACTGCCTGTGTCTCTGCCCAAGACATTTTCCATTTGCTTCAATTTTAAAATGTGCATATCTTTGGAGACGTGGATTATTCTACACAAATACACTGAGTTTTGTTGTTTAGCATCCTTATAGATCTATTACCATCTGCACTAAAAATGTACTTGCACAATTTAGTAATATAAAAAAAAAATATATGTCTTTCTTCAATAGCCGGGTATTTGGATTGTATTCTTGATATATTTGAATGTGACTCCTGGATTTAAGTGCACTATTATTCATGTCTTACATAATAAAATTGCACTGTATGGCAAATATGCGTATAACGTATGCTTTGCTAAAACCTCATTGTGCTGTAATGGACAGGTTTCTATTTTGTGAACCTGTCTATATATAGTCTTAGGGAAGAATTCTAAACTTTTTAAAGTCTCTGTAACATTTTAATATTATTTGTAATGTTCCCTATGTGATCAGTTCAATTATGTCCTGAAACTGGAATCACTCATCGTTAGTTGGCTGCTTTGTCAAGCTTGGTTTATTTAATCATGAAACAGTCTTGTTGAACATGGTACTGTTATTCTAGTATATAAGATGTGTGTGGTGTGCTCTCTGTCTCAGAGAACTGTTGCACAGATGGTAGCGTTAAATGTCTATAGACAGTGGTAATAAAAGTTGAATATATTCAAATGCTGGTAAATTAAATCTATAGACTGACTTTAATTTTTTTTCAAATATCTATGAAGGTTTTGGCAGTGCCTCAAAACTGCTAAATATAAACCTTATATTTTGAAAAAATTCAGAGCCACAAAAAAGTTTCAAAATAGTACAACGATCTCCCATATACTGTTCAACTTGACTGAATAATTAATATTTATCACATTTGACTTGACACTCCTGATAGTGTGTGTGTGTATTATTGCTATTATTTTGCTGAAATATTCAAGGTTAAGCTACAGACATCATGACCTTTCTACATAAATATTTCAAAGGTATCTCTCAAGATTTATGAGCATATATTATGCATTCTGTTTACTTAGTTGTAAATCACCATGAATAAATCAATGAAGGAAAAGGGAAAGCTCTCTGTTAGACTAGATAGCTAACTATGAAACATAGAAAGAATGACAAAATTAGAAAGTCACTATTTGGCAGCCACTGCAGTAATAATTGATCTAGGCAGTCATCATTTGTGGGTGCTAAAACTGGCAGGTGAGTTTGTAAGGGAAAACATATAGTCTCAAAGTATCTTTCCTTAAAATGCTAGTTAGAAAGGGGGAAAACAGTAACTTTACAGTGAAGGAACCAGGCAGATATCACCTTATCCAAGCACAATTAACATTACTAGTTATGGTACATACCAACATCATGGATCATAACTACTAAGAGCAATGCATCATTTTTGTGGCATTTTAGGATTTTTTGGTTTTTTTAAAGATTTTATTCATTTATTAGAGTGAGTGAGTGAGGAGGGAGGTTGGGGGAGAGGGATAAGAGACTGCCCTGAGCACAGAGCCTGATGTGGGCTTGATCCCAGGACCCTGAGACCACAACTTAAATCAAAATCAAGTCGGGTACTTAACTGACTGAGCCACCCAGGCACCCTTTTGCGGCGTTTTTGTAAAAACAAACCAGGAAAGCACAACCTGGATCTAATTTTAAGGAAGCATCAGGCCAGCTTAAATTGGAGGACCTTCTACAACATAACTGGTCTGTATGAAGTTTACAGAAGAAAATTCATTTACAGAAGAAAACTTACAAAGTTTTTGTAAGTTTGAACTTACTTCAAAAATTTTAAGAACTCAAAGTGAACAGAAAACAGTAGTTGACATTCATACAGACCTATAAAATTAAAAAGAAAATATCTCAGCTGATGAAAATTACCCCCCAAAATGAAACACTGAACAGAAGAAAACTGACACACATTCCAAAAGGAATAAATACTTTTAAGGAAAACTCCAGATATGATATGAGAAAACACCTCAAGTGATAAACTACAAAACTTAGAACAGAAGTGAACGAAAAACAAAGCAGGAAGAGAGAAAACAAGAGTTGAATGAACTCAGGAAAGAATGTGAGGAATAAACACAAAGTCATCTTTGAAATTACAAGGTCCTTGAGGGAGAAGAGGTTCAACTGAAAGTGTACGAAAGATAATTAAAGAAAAGTTTGAAAGGCCAGAGTGAAAATTTTTAAAATAAGTGAAAAGAGTCACAGAGAAAGAGGCCAACGTAGAGGCCACACAAAGAAGAGCCAATGTATGAATAATTGGAAGTTCCTTAAGAAGAAGAATAATGGAATAGAACTAATATTTAAACCTATAATTCAGGAAGAGCTTCCAAAAATGAAGAAGTCTGAGTGGAAGGAGATCCAGATTGGCCAATTTCAAGACATATCCTAGTAGAAGCATTAGATGCTAAATATAAAGAGGAAAACAAAATCCTCAGGGTGTCTAGAAAAAGTCAATCAGGTTAGAATTCGTGACAACATACTAAGATAAAGAGAAGAGCATTTTCAAATTATACAAAAGTATGAGCCAAGGATTTTATATTCAGCCAACCTATAATTTAGGAGTCAAAGCAAAGGTTTTAAGTACATAGGAACCCCAGGTAATGCTATAATCAAGAGTACTTCCTGGGAAATCTGTGAAAGAATGAATTTCATCCAATTAAGAGATGACTGGGAAAACTGTAAATTAGGGCGCTAAGTATACTGTAACTGTAGACCCAAGATTAATACAAGGAATAGAAGAATACTGGGTAGATGGGATATATTTTGGCAGAAATAATGAAATTTTTAAAATAAGAGGGAAAAAGGGACAAAGTAAAAGAAGCTCCTTGGCTGTCATTTAAGTAATAGATAGGAGTCAAGGGTATCATTTAAACCTAGCAAATCAAACCATAGAATGTAAAGTGAGGACAAAGGTGTCTGTTGCTACCTTTATAAACAGTATTATAAATGTATCTCTAGAAAATCTTCCACTTTTTTCCTACCCAAGGAAATAAAAACTACAATGGAACAACAAAAAAATACAGTAAACATATCATGATACACACAGTAAATATAAGAAAACAAAGGACAATTGGAACCAAACATCAGACAACCAGTGAATGTGAATGGCCTTGGTTCATCTATTTAAAGAAAAAAATCTCCAAATTGGGTGATAAAGTAAAATGCAACTCTATGCTGTACACACCAGACAGAATTAAAGTGACTCAAAAACTTAAAATCATGTTCTAATCATGGCTCAATGTATTACAGACCTACAATAATCAAAACAATATTATACTTGCATAAACACAAAAATCAGTGGAACAGAATGGAGAGCCAAGAAATAAACCCTCATGTATATGGTCAGATGATATTCAATAAGGGTGCTAAGACTACATGATAGGGAAAGGACAGCCTCTTCCAAAAACATTGCCAGGAAAATAATACCCACATGCAAAAGAATTTTTTTTAGTTACTTTATACCATATATAAAAATTAATGCAATGGATTAAAGATGTAAACATAATACACTTAAAACTGGAAGAAAACATAGGGGAAAATCTTCATGACATTGGATTTGGCAATGACTTCTTGGATATGACACCAAAAACACAGGCAACAAAAGCAGAAATAGACTACATTAAACTTAAAAACTTTTGCACATCAAAGGAAACAACAGAATGAGATGGCAATGTACATAGTGGGGAAAGGTACTTGCCAGTCATGTCTAATGAGGGGTTAATATCCAGAATATATAGAGAATTCCCACAACTCAACAAAATTACCAGATTTAAAAATGGACAACGGATTTAAGTAAATTCTCCAAAGAAGATGTATAAATGGTTAAAAACCCAATGAAAAGACATTCAACATCACTAATCATTGGAGAAATGCAAATCAAAGCCACAATGAGATATCTCACATCCATTAGGATGACTACACTCAGAAAAACAATACATAACAAGTGTTGAGTATGTGGAGATCCAGAAATCCTTGTATACTGTTTGGTGGGAATGTCAAATGGCGCAGCCACTACAGAAACAATATAGAAGTTCCTCAAAAAATTAAAAATAGAATTATCTCATGTAGCAATCCCACTTCTGGTTATATATCCAAAAGAATCTAAAGAACTATTTGGATACCCAAGGTTATTGTAGCAATATTCACAATAGCCAGATAACCCAAATATTCATCAATGGATTAAACAAACAAAATGTGGTATATACAAAAGTGGAATATTGTTCAGTATCTTTTTAAAAGATTTATTTATTTAAAAGACAGCATGAGCAGACAGAAGGTGAAGAGGCAGAGGAAGAGAGAGAAGCAGGCTCCCCACCGAGTAGGGAGCCCGATGTGGGGCTCCATCTCAGGACCGTGGAATCATGAACTGAGCCGAAGGTAGATGCTTAACTCACAAAGCCACCCAGATCCCCCTTATTCAGTGCTTAAAAAGGAGTTTCTGTCACATACTATGTCATGTATGGAATTTAAAGACATGCTAAATGAATAAGCCAATTACAAAAAGACAAATGCTCTATGATTCACTTATATAAGTTGTCTAAAGCAGTCAAATCTATAGGAACAGAAGGGACAATGGTGGTTGCCATAGATTGGATTGAGGGGAAAATGGGGAGTTATTGTTCAGTTATTTTCTTTAAATAGTAGAGTTTCAGTTTTGCAAGATGAAAATATTCAGTATTGTTAAGTATATTCACATTGTTGTAGAAATTCACAATGTGAATATACTTATGGTTAGGATGGTAAATTATGTTTTTTATTATTTTTTAAATGTATAATGAAATAATGTGAGCTTAATATACCTACTTTCCAATTTACAAATATTTAATTAGTGCAATTTCAGAATAAAGTAAGTCCCTTAAAATGCATGTACAATGATATTAAGAAACTGATGGAGTAGGCAGAGCTAACCTTGTATTTCCACACAGAAATGTCAAAAAAATTTTAGATCCAAGTTTGTCAGAACTCTGGAAAAGAGTCCAAGTTTTGCAGTAACAAAGCAAATCCTGAATGAATTCAAAGGAGACTTGAAAACTGTAGGAAAAATTTGTGGCATTTTTTTCTACCTGCCATTGTCCCATCCCTCTCCAGCACAGTCTTGAAACAGTGCCAGCCTGGGTTATCATTGTGGGCCTCTAGTGTCTCATTGTGAAGAGAGCAGAGCAGACTTTGATCAAATACATTGCTTATATCTGTTGTAACCTGTCTAGAGGATACCTGAAGGACTGATGGAATGTGTTCATCTTTCTTCTACCGAACTCAGAACTCAGGCTGGAAGGCAGTGGGTCTTTCATCCAAAATACTGTAAGAAGAACTAACAACCTGCAAACACCTGGAGCAAAATATAGTCAAGATATACAACTATAGTCAATATACTTAATGCCTGGGAGGCAAACCCGGGGAAAATTCTTTAAGAAATCAAGACATTCAAAGGAACTCGTATATATGGAGCACTTTAGAAGTCCACATATATGCCTGAATTAAGATGCATGTTGAGAAAATTGTTAAGAAGATCCTAGGTTTTCACTCACAAGTGATCCTTAGGCTCAGTGCAAAACTAGAGTTGATCTTGAGGTTCTGGGATCGAGCCTTGCATTGGGCTCCCTGCTCAGTGGGGAGCCTGCTTCCCCCACCCCCTCTCTGCCTGCCTCTCTGCCTACTTGTGATTTCTGTCTGTCAAATAAATAAATAAAATCTTTAAAAAAATAACAAAGCAATTTTTATAAAATTTAACTAAATAAATAGTCTCCCTGAGAAATTTTAAACATGGAGTAACTAGAAAAAAGACTTTAAAATAACTGCCTTTTAGTAGAGCTGTTAGCTTAAAGAGCTAACAGAAAGCATGGACAAATAACTAAAGGAAATCAGGAAAGTGCATGTACATAATGTAAATTTGAATAAAAAGAAATTATAAAAAGGAACCAAATTGTTGAGCTGCAAGTACAAATGAAATGAAGTACAAGTGAAGTCCACTCGGAGGGTTCAACAAATTATTTAATCAGGCAGAAGAAAGAATCAGCTAACTTGAAAATCAGTAAATTGAAATGATAGGTCTGAGGAGCAGGAAGAAAACAAATGAAGAAAGGAGATAGACCTAAGAGTCCCATGGGACACCATCAAATGGACCAACATATAGGAGTTGGAGAAAGAGAAAAGAGATAAAAGAACAGAAAGATTATTTGAAGAATGAAGGGATGAAAACTTTCAAGTTTGAAAAAAATACATGAATTTACAAATCCAAGGAATTCAATAACTTCCAAGTAGTGTAAATTCAAAGAAATCCACAATAAAACATATTATCAGACTACTAACTCACAGACAAAATCTTGAAAGCAGTGAGAGAATCAAAACATATAAGGGATCTTCAATGGTATTATCAATTGATCTTTCATCAGAATCCATGGAGGCCAGAAGACAGTTAGATGACACATTTAAAATATTAAAAGAAAAAAATCTTGTCAACTGAGAACTCTATACCCAGAAAAATGTCCTCCAAAAACAATAAAGTAATTGAGATAATCCCAGATTAACAGAAGTTCAGGGAGCTTTTTACACTAGACCTGGTCTATGAGAACTATTAACAGAAGTCATTCAATGTGAAATGAAAGAACAATAGTCAATAATGGAAACCCAAATCAAGAAATAAATATCTCCAGCAAAGGTAAGATGTAGGCAAATGTAAAAACCAATATTACTGTTATTTTGGTTTGTATCTCCACTTAAATTTTCACAGGATTTAAAAGACAAAGACATAGAAAATATAAATCTATCTTATTTGGCACACAATGTAAAATGTAATTTGTGATAGCAATAACAAAGAGTGGGAGACAGGGCTATATATAAGAGCAGAGGTTTTGTAAACTATTAATGTTCAGTTGATAGGGGCCTCTGGGTAGTTCAGTCAGTTAAGCATCTGACTCTTGATTTCGACACAGGTCCTGATCTCAAGGTCATGAGATCAAGCCCCATGCACAATCTGTGTTGAGCATGGAGCCTGCTTAAGATTCTCTCTACCCTACCCCCCTACCTGTGCTCACACTCTCCCGCTCTCTAAAAAAAAATAAAAATAAAAGGGCCTCTTTCCCTTTAAGTAAATAAATAAAGTTGATATCAGTTAAAATTAGATTGTTATAACTTTAGGTTGCTTTTTGTGATGCTTATAGTAATCATAAAGACAATATCTATGAAGGAGGAAAAAATGAGAAAATCTAAAGTTACACAAATAATGAAATAAACACAAAAGATAGCAGTAATGGAGGAAATGAGGGACAAAAGGCTATAAGACATACAGAAAACAAATAGCAAAATGGCAGAAATAAATTCTTTATCAGTAATTATTTTAATTGTAAGTAGATTACAAATTACAATAAAAGGCAGAAAAGGGAAGAATAAATTTGAAAAACACCATGATCTGGTGCAAGTTTCATTCAATGTTCAAGAGTTAATTGATGTAATCCATCACATCACAGGCAAAACAAGAAAAAATCACATCATCCAATTAATGGATTTAGAAAAAATCATTTCACCAATATCAACTCTGATTCATTATAAAAACTCAAAGCAGATTAAGAATAAAGAAGAACTTCCTCAACTTGATAAAGAACATCTACAAAAAGCCTACAGCTAACATCATACTTATTGGTTAAAAAAACAAACAAAACATTCCCCCTAAGATCAGGAACAAAGCAAGGGTATCCCCAAAGGGATACATATTGAAAAGGAAGATATAAAACTGTCTTTGCAGCCGAGATAATAATCTATGCAGAAAATCAAGAAGAATTGGCCAGAAAAAAACTGGAACTTAGAAGTGATTCCAGGCAGGTTGCAGGGTACAAGGTTATATATAAAAGTCAATCATTTTCCTATATACCATCAATGAACAAGTGGAATATGAAATTTAAAACACAATACCATTTACATTAGCACCTCCAAAAATGAAATACATAGGTATAAATCTAACAAAATATATACAAGTCCTCTAGGTAAACTATAAGATCTGACTAAAGAAATAAAAGAACTAAATCGATTCCATGTTAATGATAAGAAGATTCAGTATTATCAGGATGTTAGTTCTTCCCAAAATGAAATATAGATTGAATGCAATCCCAAGGAAAATCCCACCAAATTACCTTGTGGTTATTGACAAAATGATTCTAAAATTTATATGGAGAGAGGAGTCAAGATGGCGGAGAAGTAGCAGGCTGAGACGACATCAGGCAGCAGGAGATCAGCGAGATAGCCTATCAAACCATTCTGAACACCTACGAATCCAACAGGAGATCGAAGAGAAGAAGAACAACAATTCTAGAAACAGAAAATTGACCACTTTCTAAAAGGTAGGACCAGCGGAGAAGATAGACCCCGGGGGGAGGGGCCGGCTCCAGGCAAGCGGCGGAACAATGGAGCACAAAATCAGGACTTTTAAAAGTCTGCTCCACGGAGGGACATCGCTGCAGAGGCTAAACTGGGGTGAAGACCTCACAGGGACAGCGTGGACTCAGGACCCGGGGGTCACAGAAGGATCGAGGGTGTCTGAGTGTCGCCGAGCTCATAGGTATTAGAGCGGGGAAGCCGGCTGCGGAGACAGAGCCGAGATTTCCTAGTGGTCTGTGACACGGACCGGTGCTCTGTGCGAGGGGTCCCCACAAGATCCGGGGAGACTCCGACCTGGGAGAGCTCAGGGATCTACAGGGTTCGGAGACTCCAGGTGGGACTCAGCCAGAGACAGAGACGCTTGGTCACAGGCTGGGTGAGCTCAGAGCGCCCCCAGAAGCCAGTGAGATGGGACTGATTACGCACGATTTTCTCCAAGCGCGGCTGGAGGCTGGGAAGACGGGAGTGATTAAATGCTTTTCTCTGAAGGCGCACTGAAGACTGGGGCCCCGAGCTCTCGGCTCCTCTGAGCCGGACATTGGGAGGCCGCCATTTTCATTCCCGTCCTCTGGAACTCTACGGAAAGCGTTCAGGGAACAAAAGCTCCTAAAAGCGAACCTTACTTAGCCCGGCCCCTGGTAAGGGCGGTGCAATTCCGCCTGGGGCAGAGACACTTGAAAATCACTACAACAGGCCCCTCCCCCAGAAGATCAACAAGAAATCCAGCCAAGACCAAGTTCACTTAACAAGGAGAACAGCGGATTCTTATCTGGACAAAATGACAAGGCGGAAAAACTCACCACAAAAAAAAAAGAACAGGAGGCAGTACCGAAGGCTAGGGACCTAATGAATACAGACATTGGTAATATGTCAGATCTGGAATTCAGGATGACGATTCTCAAGGTTCTAGCCGGGCTCGAAAAAGGCATGGATATTAGAGAAACCCTGTCAGGAGAAATAAAAGCCCCTTCTGGAGAAATAAAAGAACTAAAATCTAATCAGGTTGAAATAAAAAAAGCTATTAATGAGGTGCAATAAAAAATGGAGGCTCTTACTGCTAGGATAAATGAGGCAGAAGAAAGAATTAGTGATATAGAAGACCAAATGACAGAGAATAAAGAAGCTGAGCAAGAGAGAGAAAAACAACTACTGGATCACGAGGGGAGAATTCGAGAGATAAGTGATACCGTAAGACAAAACAACATTAGAATAATTGGGATTCCAGAAGAAGATGAAAGAGAAAGAGGAGCAGAAGATATATTGGAGAGGATTGTTGTAGAGAATTTCCCTAATATAGCAAATGGAACAATCATCAAAATCCAGGAGGTGCAGAGAACACCCCTCAAAATCAATAGGAATAGGTCCACACCCCGTCATCTAATAGTAAAATTTGCAAGTTTTAGTGACAAAGAGAAAATCCTGAAAGCAGCACGGGACAAGAAGTCTGTAACATACAATGGTAAAAATATTAGATTGGCAGCAGACTTATCCACAGAGACCTGGCAGGCCAGAAAGAACTAGCATGATATATTCAGAGCACTAAATGAGAAAAACATGCAGCCAAGAATACTTTATCCAGCTAGGTTATCATTGAAAATAGAAGGAGAGATAAAAAGCTTCCAGGACAAACAAAAACTGAAAGAATTTGTAAACACCAAACTAGCTCTACAGGAAATATTGAAAGGGGTCCTCTAAGCAAAGAGAGAGCCTAAAAGTATTATCAGAAAGGAACGGAGACAATATACAGTAACAATCACCATACAGTCAATACAATGGCACTAAATTCATATCTCTCAATAGTTACCCTGAATGTAAATGGGCTAAATGCCGCAATCAAAAGACACAGGCTTTCAGAATGGATAAAAAACAAAACCCATCCATATGCTGCCTACAAGAAACTCATTTTAGACCTGAAGACACCTCCAGATTGAAAGTGAGGGGGTGGAAAACAATTTACCATGCTAATGGACATCAGAAGAAAGCTGGGGTGGCAATCCTTATATCAGATCAATTAGATTTTAAGCCAAAGACTATAATAAGAGATGAGGAAGGACACTATATCATACTCAAAGGGTCTGTCCAACAAGAAGATCTAACAATTTTAAATATCTATGCCCCTAACATGGGAGCAGCCAGCTATATAAACCAATTAATAACAAAATCAAAGAAACACATTGACAAGAATACAATAATAGTAGGAGACTTTAACACACCCCTCACTGAAATGGACAGATCATCCAAGCAAAAGATCAACAAGGAAATAAAGGTCTTAAATGACACACTGGAGCAGATGGACATCACAGATATATTCAGAACATTCCATCCCAAAGCAACAGAATACACATTCTTCTCTAGTGCCCATGGAACATTCTCCAGAATAGATCACATCCTGGGTCATAAATCAGGTCTCAACAGGTATCAAAAGATTGGGATCATTCCCTGCATATTTTCTGACCACAATGCTCTGAAGCTAGAACTCAATCACAAGAGGAAATTTGGAAAGAGCACAAATACATGGAGACTCAACAGCATCCTTCTAAAGAATGAATGGGTCAACCAGGAAATTAAAGAAGCATTGAAAAAAAACATGGAAACAAATGATAATGAAAACACAACGGTCCAAAATCTGTGGGACACAGCAAAGGCAGTCCTGAGAGGAAAATATATAGCTATACAAGCCTATCTCAAGAAAAAGGAAAGGTCTCAAATACACAGCCTAACCCTACACCTAAAGGAGCTCGAGAAAGAACAACAAAGAAGGCCTAAACCCAGCAGGAGAAGAGAAATAATAAAGATCAAAGCAGAAATCAATGAAATAGAAACCCAAAAAACAATGGAACAAATCAATGAAACTAGGAGCTGGTTCTTTGAAAGAATTAGTAAGATTGATAAAGCCCTGGCCAGACTTATCCAAAAGAAAAGAGAAAGGACCCAAATAAATAAAATCATGAATGAAAGAGGAGAGATCACAACCAACACCAAAGAAATACAAACAATCATAAGAACATATTATAAGCAACTCTATGCCAACCAATTTGACAGGCTGGAAGAAATGGATGGTTTCCTAGAGACATATAAACTGCCAAAACTGAATCAGGAAGAAATAGAAAACCTGAATAGGCCCATAACCAGTAAGCAGATTGAAACAGTCATCAAAAATCTCCAAACAAACAAAAGCCCAGGGCCAGATGGTTTCCCAGGGGAATTCTACCAAACATTTAAAGAAGAATTAATTCCTATTCTCCTGAAACTGTTCCAAAAAATAGAAATGGAAGGAAAACTTCCAAACTCATTTTATGAGGCCAGCATCACCTTGATCCCCAAACCAGACAAGGATCCCATCAAAAAAGAGAATTACAGACCAATATCCTTGATGAACACAGATGCGAAAATTCTCACCAAAATACTAGCCAACAGGGTCCAACAGTACATTAAAAAGATTATTCACCACGACCAAGTGGGATTTATTCCAGGGCAGCAGGGTGGGTTCAACATCCGCAAATCAATCAATGTGATACAATACATTAACAAAAGAAAGAACAAGAACCATATGATACCCTCAATAGACGCTGAAAAAGCATTTGACAAAGTACAACATCCTTTCCTAATCAAAACTCTTCAAAATGTAAGGATAGAAGGCACATACCTCAATATTATCAAAGCCATCTATGAAAAACCCACTACAAGTATCATTCTCAATGGAGAAAAAATGAGAGCTTTTCCATTAAGGTCAGGAACACGGCAGGGATGTTCGTTATCACCACTACTATTCAACATAGTACTAGAAGTTCTAGCCTCAGCAATCAGACAACAAAAAGAAATTAA
>RCUC01000504.1:0-15717 GCA_003697995.1 Taxidea taxus jeffersonii | reverse complement strand
TTAGGGTGGAATGTTCTGTGTATATCTATGAGGTCCATTTGGTCCAGGGTGTCATTCAGAGCTCTTGTTTCTTTGCTGAATTTCTGTTCAGATGATCTGTCTATTGCTGAGAGTAGAGTGTTGAGGTCTCACTATTACTGTGTTATTATCAATATGTCTCTTTAGTTTGGTTAACAGTTGGATTCTGCAGTTGGCTATTCTCATGTTGGGGGCATAGATATTTACAATTGTTAGATCTCCTTGGATGATATAGTGCCCTTCTCCATCTCTAACTATGGATTTTAGCTTAATTTAATTTGTCTGATATGAGCATTGCTATCCCAGCTTGGTGTGTGCGTGTGTGTGTCTGTGTGTGTGTGTGTGTGTTTTGTTTTAGGTCCATTGGCATGAAAGTTGTTACTCTATCCCTTCACTTTTACTCTGGATGTATCATTTGGTTCAAAATGAATATCCTATAGACAGCCTGTGGATGGGTCCTGTCTTTATCTGTTCTGCAACCCATGACATTTGATGAGAGCATTTAGGCCATTCAAGTTGAGAGTGATTATTGGAAGATATGATTTTATTGTTTATATAGATTCTCTGTACATTATTTTTATGTATCACCCTTGGGGTCTTTCTCCTTTTGTAGGACCCCACCCCTTAATATTTGTTGCCAGGTGGCTTGGTGATCACATATTCTTTTGGTTTGTACCAGTCCTGGAAGGTCATTTTCTCTCCATCTGTTCTGCATTACAGCCTTGCCAGGTAAAGAATTCTTGGGTTCATGTTTCTTTTGTTTAGTGCATTACATATGTCCCACAATCCCTTTCTCACTTGCCAGTTCTTGGTGGACAGGCCTGATGTTATTCTGATGTTCCTCCCTATGTATGTAAGGATTTTCTTCCCCCTAGCTTCCCTTAAGATGGTTTCTTGGTTTTAAGATTTGCGAGTTTTACTATTATATGCCATGGTGTTGGTGTGTTCCTTGGTTTGGGAGGTGTCATCTCTGCATCCAGGAGAGGAACTCTTATTTCATTCCTCGGATTAGGGATGTTCTTCGTTGTGATTTGCTCTAATATATCTTCTAGTCCTCTCTCCCTCTCTCCATCCCCTTAGGGATCTCAATAATTCTGACATTGGAATGTTTGTAGGTCATTCATTTCTCTAAATCTGTTTTCATGGGTTTTAAGCTATTTGTTCTAGGCCTGCTCCTGTTACTTCTTTTCTATCAGTTTGTCTTCTAGAACACTACTTTTCTTCTGCCTCATTCAAACTAGCTCTTAGAGTATTTAGATTAGATTAGAACTCACTGAGAGCATTTTTAAGTGTTAAACGATCAGCTCTCACTTCTGCCCTTAGAGAATGTATGTTGCCATTAAAGGTTATATACATCCTAGCTATTGTCTGCATCTCCGTTATCCTGAAGTCTATTCCCAACATCTTGCTTATATCCATAATCATTTGTTCTATGGCAGAGGTCACAGTCTCTGAGGCTTTCCTATGTTGAGGGTTACTTCTCTGATAATTAGTCATTAGTTTGAGGGGGTGGTTGAGGGAGTGTATGGAATCCCAATTATTGACCTTAGCCCTAGCAAAAAGCACTTGTTTTATAGGGACCTTCAGATTGTTGGCCTTTTGTTCTTCCAGCCTGTGTTCAGGTAAAAGGGCTGGACAAATGGTCAACCCTGTTTGGGCAGCAATGCTCTCCTCCATATGGGAGGGTGGGCTCAGAAAAAAGTGTTTTAGGGGGAAATTTTTTCCATTGGTGGCTTTCTCTAGTGTCTTATCATGACCCCCAAGGGTCAGAGCAGAAGTGACCTTATCCAAAACTCTGTCTCAGAACAGAGAGATCACAGCCTGCCCCTCAATGAGCACTCTCAGACAGAGGGCCCCCCCTTTCTTTCTTTCTTTCTTTCTTTCTTTCTTTCTTTCTTTCTTTCTTTCTTTCTTTCTTCCTTTCTGCCTTTCTGCTAAAAAAACACAGTACCATGGGTTGTGTGCCCCACTGCAGTACTCCCAGCCCTCACTTCCAGGTCCAGGCACATCTCTGCCCTTGGTGCTTCTAGAACTACATGTCATCTTCAGATCACATGTGTGTCCCCACAGCTCCAGATTTCAGTGTGAGTGGTGGTTCTCTCAAGTGCTTTCCATGCTGCTACTGGTCTGCAAGTCTGTGCCTGGTCCCCAGCATGGCAGGCATTTGAGATCTGAACAGCTCCCTCCCCCTTCCATTTATCCTCCAGTATCAGCTTATAGAATCATGAATCCCCTTCCCTATACCTTAAGACCAACAACCAAAGACATTCTCTTTTTGGAGATCCAGATATACCTTCTTACACCACAGGCTGATTTTGTGGGTGTTCATAATGGTCTAGTAGATATCCACCTCAATTCAGAGGAATTGTTGAAATATGTTCCCCTATTCCTATGTGATCTTTGCCCATTCCCATTCATTCTTTAACAGGATATTCTTTAACTTCCATACGTGATCATCCCAATTTTTTTTTTTTTTGTCATGTGGTTTATTTTATGTTTCACAGAACTGTGTTCTGAAAACATGCATAGTTTGGTTTTAATCCTTTTATATGGGCCAAGACCTGATTTGGGGGCCAATTTTTCCCCAGAAAATGCTCCATGTGCATTTGTGAAGAATTTGGGTTCTGCTGCTTTTGAAGGACTTCTCTGAATATATTTATTAAGTCACTCTAATCCAGTCTATCACTCAAAACCCTTGTTTCATTATTGGTCTTCTTCTTAGATGATTTTTCCAATGCTTTCCATTGGGTGTTAAAGTCCTCTAATATTTGTTTTATCTTGCTTTATATTTACTATTAATTGTTTATATATTTAGTTGTTTCCATTGAGGGGATATAAAGAAGTTTTTGGTCTCCTTGATGGAAAGACTCCTTAATTATACATAGTTCCCTCATTCATATCATGTTACCCTTTCTAGTTTAAAGTCTAGTTTGTTTCTTAAAAGAATAATACTCTAACAAGATGGGATCAGGAGGGGGACAAACCAAAAGAGACTTTTAATATCATAAAACAAACTAAGGGGGGCAGGGGGGAGAGTCGGGAGAGGGTGGTGGGGTTACATTATATGTTTATAAAAAAATTAAAAAAAAAAAGAATTACTACCCAAACTTTCTTAAATTTTTTTTTCTGCCCTTCTTTGACATCCATTTGGATGATAAATTGTTCTCCCTCCCCTGAGTTTGGTCTAACATGTGTCTCTTATTTATATCCAGAGAAATCTCTAATAGATCTGCATGTGGTGTCATTTTATTTGTTATCTTACCATTATTTCTGGAGATTTTCTCTGCTCCTTTCTTGTTCTAGACACTTTTGGTTTCTCCTTTTCATACAAAGGTGTCCTTTGATATTTCTTTTAGGGCTGATTTACTGACCTTTAATTCCTCTAGGGTTTGTAAGTCTGTAAAACTCTTCATCTTTCTTTCTATTTTGGGTGCCAGGTTTGCTGTATAGCATTTTCGTGGCTGTAGATTTTCCTACTCATCACTCTAAATATATGATGCCATTGCCTTCTAGCTTGCCAAGTTTCTGTGGAGAAATGTGCAATTAGCATATGGGTCTTCCTTTGTAATCTAAAGACTTCTTTTGTCTTGCCATGTTAAAGAGAATTCCTCTATTGCTAAATTTTGCAAATTTAATTACACTATGTCTTGTGTTGGCTTGCTTCAATTGATTGTAATTCCTCTGTGCCTCTGAATCTGGATCTCTGTTTCTGCCCCCAGATGAGGGAAGTTTTCTACTATGATTATATTAAAATTTTTTTCAGACCTTTTTTCTCTCTCTCTTCTAGGACTCCTACAATATATGCATGGTATTACATTTAATGGAGTCATTGATTTCTCTAATTTTATTCTTACATTCCATAATTCTTCCTTCTATCTTTTGTTTGGCTTCATTATTTTCCATTATTTTATCTACCAGATCACTAATTTGATCCTGTGGTTCTTCTAACCTACTGTTTATTGCAGTCAATCCATTTCCAATCTTTTCATTCTGATTTTTTAAAACTTATTTATCTCTGTGGAAATGGTCTCCCTGATGTCTTCTCTTCCTTCATCTCTCTTTTTAATTATTTTATTTATATATTTGACAGGGAGATATTAGAAGTAGGCAGAGAGACAAGCGGGGCAAGGCGAGGAAGCAGACTCCCTGCCAAGCAGAGACCCAGATGTGGGGCTCAATCCAAGTACCCCAAGATCATTACCTGAGCTAAAGACAGAGGCTTTAACAAACTGAGCCACCCAGGCGCCCCTCTATTCCTTCCTTAAGCCCAGTGAGTATCCTGGCTGCTGCTTTTAATCCTCCATCATGCATCTTACATTATCTGGTTCACTTAGATTGCCTAACCATGACTTTTCTTCTTCTTTCACTTGGGATAAATTGATTCTTCCATCTTGCATTTGGTTTAAGTCTCTGTCTTCTTCTCTGTATTAGAAAAGTCCATTATGTTTTCTGCCCCTGAGGGTAATCACTTTAGGAAGAAGAGGTCATGTAGTGTCCAAGGACTGGTGCTTCAGGGAGTCTTGGGTGTGCGTCACATGTACTCTGCTGTGTTGTTCCGGCTGCTCTGTCCCTCAAGACAGTCATCTTCAGAGGTTCTCCTTGCTTGCTATGGGGAGTTTTTGATGTGTGGATTGTAATGGTGAGGTTTAGCTTGATGATATCTGGTCTTTCTGTGAAAGGATGCTTGACACAAACTCAACAGAACTAGGACCTGAAGAATGCTATGGTAGGGAGACAGGGCTTTATTCTAGCCCCTAAAGAAAGGCCTGTTTTACTGGGACTGAGCAGGTTTGACTGAGAAAGGCAAACCCACCAGAGTACAGGGGTTGGTACTTCGTGTTTGCAAGTTAGGCAGCCAATGTCCTCACTGCCTTGCTTTTGACAGGTAGCTTGGTATTTATGCTCTTGGTGGGAGAGCTCTGTTTCTTTTGCCCCCATCAAGGAATCTCCATGAACATTGCCTATCAGGGATGCACTCCAAGAGCAAATACTCTCCCCACTGTGTCTCCAGGTGTTGTCTCTGATCATTGTTTTCAGGCTGTGTTCATCTGGTTGTCTGCCTTTCCTCTCTCCAGAAGTAACACAGTGTTCTCCACACCCTATTGCATCCATTCCTGCTGACTTTAAAACTCTGGGCTTTAATCCCCTCTGGTTGCAAGAACTCATATCATTCAGGCGCACTCATTTTCACAGTCAACGACTTTGGGTAACATTCTCCTTGTGGGTTTCCAGTGTGCTCCTCTTTCATGTGCCTTTCTCTTTGGCCATGGATCCCTCTCCTATAAAGCACCAGCCATTCACTTCTACCCTAATATATCCACACCTCCTCCCATATTCCATGTGACTTCTCTCTTTCACTGTGAAGTTTAATCTGTAGACTTCAGGTCAATTTCTGCCAAGTTTAGGCTGATTTGGTAATGTTTCAGTTGTGATAATGGCTCAAGATGAGTACTGAGTTCCCCTAATCTACCATCATCTCGCGGTCCTTCATATGCACCACGGAATCTTACCCAACCATAAGGAAAAATGAAATCTTCCCAATTGCTATATGTGGGAAGGACCTAGTTAGCATAATGTTCAGTGAAATCTATCAGTCACAGAATGACAAATACCATATGATTTCACTCACTTATGGAATTTGAGAAACAAATGAACAAAGGAAGAAAAAAGAGACAAACAATGAAATTGGTTCTTAGAAACCTGTGGTGTTTAGAAGGCAGGTTTGTGTGTATATTTGTGAAATAAAGGGATTAAGTGTGAAATTACTTACAGGAAATGTGGCTGAAGGTGAAGTAAAATGAGTTTCCTATGACATTGAATTTACAATGTTTTCAAAAAGTAGAGAATTTATATCTCTGGAAATTTCATTACAGTCTTATATTAACCACAAAAGAAAATTTTAGAGTAGATACACAAAAGAGAAGAAGCAAGTGAAGAATATCTCTAAAGGAAGTAAATCCCATAAGAAAAGACCAAAAAGGGAAAAGCATTAAAGAGCTAAATTCAGACACCAACAAAATGAAACAGTTGATTTCTTACCTACAAATAACTAATTAAAGAATTCAGGACTAAATTCTCTTATCAGCAAAATCAGAGGGACTCATGACATTTAAAAAAATGTAGATAAAAGCATACAAACACCAAAACAACAACAAGCAAGATCCAATTTATGTTGCCGATAAGAGATTCAGTTCAAATTTAAAGATACACATAGCTTGAAAGTAAAGGAATGGGAAAAGATAGTCCCTGCAAAGGGCAAGCAAAAGAGAGAAGTGGTTGTGCCTATCTGAGATAGATAGATTTAAGTCTAAATCAGTTACAAAACAAAAAGATTATCATCACTCGTGATAGAGTATCAAGTCATCAAGGAAATACAAGAATTGCAAATATATGTGCAACCAACATGGGAGTATCTAAATGTTTTTAAGCATATTAACAGAATTGAAGGGGGGGCATATGCCACAATAAAATACTGGTAGAGGAGAACAATATCCCTCTTTCAGGGCAGGACAGATCATCCAGATGGAAAGATGGTAAGGAATAACAGGACTCAAGGACACTATACACCCCCAAGACTTAAGAGACACATGCATAAGACTGCACCTGTTAGCACATAATGGGAGTTCTACTATGGTGCTGACAATCTCTCACAGATCCTAGGCTGGACCACAAGACCAGCTTTCCCTGATTTAAAAAGATTCATATCCTATTTTGTATATTTATTACCATAAGGGTTTTAAAATAGAAATCACTTACCATAGGAAAAGTAATCGATATAAATAGGTGGAAATCACAACACACTCCTGAACAAGCAAAGGAGCAATGAAGAAATCAAAAGAAAAATCAGAAAGTGTTTTAAACAAAAGAAAATAAAGTAACTTATGGGATGCTACTGAAACAGTTCTATGAGGGATGATTATAGGGATAAATGCCCATATTAACAAAAATTAAAAAGACCTAAATAAAGTAACCTAAATTTACAATTTAAGAAACTAGAAAAGAACAAACTAAATCCAAAGTAACCAGATAAAATGAAATAATAAACATTATTGTATAAATAAATTAAATAGAAACAAAACAACATAAAACATAAGTAAAACTCACAGCTAAGTTTTGAAAAGATAAACAAATTGAGGAGCCTTTAGCTGGATAAATTAACGAGAAAAGCTTACAGTTAAAATTATGAGAGGAGGCATTACAACTGATAGGAAAAATGAAACCTAAAAGACCCCTATAAACAATTATGCCATCAAATCCAATAATGGAGAGAAAAGGATATATTCCTAGAAACATACCACCTTCTAAGACTAGATCATGAAAAATACAAAATCTTAGTTATCTGATAATGACTAAAGAGGTTGAGGCAGTAATCAAACACTTCCAAAAACACAAAAGAGCCAGGACAAAATCATTTCCCTGATTAACTCCTCTAGACATTTAATGAAGTAATGCCCACTCTTCTCATCTATTCCAGAAATGGAAGAGGAGGGAACACTCTAATTTAAAAGGCCCTAAGAACAAATTCAGATAAGCACATTATAATAAACAAGTCACATGCCATTTTAATAAAATAAAAATAAAAACCATATAATTATCTTGCTTTCTTCTTTTTTTTTCTTTTTCTTTACTTGTATAATGTTAATGAGCCTGTTTTTTTAAATTTTATTATGTTCAGTAAGCCAGCATATCATACATTACATATTTTTGATATGTTCAATTTTTGATATGTTCAATGATTCATTAGTTGTGTAAAACACCCAGCGCTCATCCTAACATGCGTCGCACCTTCTCAATACCCATTACCCAGTTACCTCGTTCCCTGCATGCCTCTCCCTTTTGTAACACTCAACTTGGTTCCCACAGTCCTGTGTCTCTCATTGTTTGTTTCCCTCTCTGACTTCTTCCCATTCAGTTTTCCCTTCCTTCTATTAATGTGCATGTTATTCTTCATGTTCCACATATAAGTGAAACCATATGATATTTGTCTTTCTCTGCTTGACTTATTTCATTTAGCATAATCCCCTCCTGTTTCTCCCATGCCAATGCAAATGTCAGTTTTTCATCCTTCCTGATGGCTGAGCAATACTCCATTGCATATTTGGACCACAACTTTTGTATCCATTAATCTTTGGGCATCTCAGCTCCTTCTACAGTTTGGCTATTGTGGATATTAAAATCCCTTCAATATATGCTGTTTATCTTCCTCTGAATAAAGCTAATTGGTAAACATGGCTATGTCAATTACCACGGCATGTAGAATAAACTAATTGTGACAAAAAGTGCTCTTCAGTGCTCTTTCTTAAGGGCTAGCTATAATGCAGAATGTCACTGTCTCTGAAACCTGGCCTTTACAAAGTTGTTTAAGATAAAATAAGGTAGACTGAGCCTTAATCCAGTATGACTGGTGTTTTAGGAGACTAGGAGATTAGACACAGACAACACAATGCATCCATGTACTAGCATCTTTCCTTTGAAAAGTGACTTTCCTTACCTTTTTTGTATACATATCCCATAGGAAAAGAAGCTAATAAAGGATTCTATCACACACCAATCCCTACGCATGGCTAATGATGCCCAAGAGCTCTCACTTTTAATTTAGATCTTCAGAAGTTGCAGCTGAATTAGGAACACCTTTCTATTTCAGGAGAAAAGTTGATCTAAAGTATGGTATATTTAACCTCAATTTTTTTTCTCTTTGTATAAAAAGGGGTAGTGGAAATTAAACAGAAAAGGACAACCTGAGTTCATTATCAGGCTACAGTGCTCTCTATCTGTCCTTATTAGGGGTTTCTACCTAAAGCCCTAGGAGGCAAATGTAAGTGAGAGAGGGATGGCTGCTTCAGTGAAGCTTGCCTCCATGAAGTCACAAAGTTGTGTTGTCATGGCAACCATGCCCACCACAACACTTCTAAGCTCAACACTTTGGTGGAGTAGTCATGGTTCAGCCAAGAGGATCACAAGCCCTCCCAACCGCTGGAGCCGCCTGGGTATTTCACCCAGGCAGTTTGCCAGGTGGATTGGGGTCACCTTCTCCATGACCAAATTTATAGTCTTTGGTTGTGACTGTCACCACCAGCCCTCTGAATTCCTGAGAAGTGCAAAAATCCACAGTTCCATCTTACACAGTAATTGTCAGAAAATAATCATGAATACATCTCAATCTAAACTGAGGAACTCCACCCCACGGACATGTATGTGGCCCTCAATCCCAATCAGATTACTTATGAGAAGCAAAACTGATGCCTGAGGAGAACTCATGGTTAACACATGCAACCATGCCAAAGACATGTATGGAGTCTTCAAAAGCAAAGACATGAGGTCCTCTACCATCTCCAGAAACTGTGGCAAAAAGACCTCCCAAATTTCAAAGTTGTCCAAGCACAAAAGGCAGACTCTACAGTGTGGAAACTTAGGCCAAGGTACTTATCTGTTTGGAGCCAACAGTAGCAAGTGCGGAGTATTGTGGAAGAGACCCACAGGCAAAATGAAGCCATATCAAAGGGACACTGTGCCAGTTTTAAGAAGACAATGTGTATCTCCAAAAGGACCCATTGAAGAGGATTCAAATCTCTAAGAACACAAGATGGTGTATGTTCCCTTTGTGGAACTCAATCAAGAAGTTTCAGCACAAGCCTGTCTTAACTCTCTAATTTCCATGTCCCGAATGTTTTCATGTGAAAATCTGACTGTGTATGGTATGGGTGATGGGCATGTTCTAATACAGTAGGAAGAGTTTGAGAACTGTAAGAACAAAGGACCATTGAAGGGGGAGGGACAAGATTCAGGAGGATGCTGCAGGTTGTTGAATCGATGTAGGAAGAAGAAGATGAGGAAAATGAACAGGAAATCTCAGAGCCAAGATCTGGCATTTTTGAATAGTTAGAGGTGCTCTGACCCTGGCTGCCTTCCAGGGGGACGTAAGTCAAAATTAAATAAACCATTTTCTGGCCATAGTAGGTCCTTTTAAACTTTCTTAAAAGGTGTGTATGTATGTATTTTATAGAGAGAGACAGAGCAGAAGGCATTGGGGAGCTGGAGAGGTAGAAACAGACTTGCCACTGAGCAAGGAGCTTGATGCAGGCTTGATTCCATGACCCTGGGATCACGATCTTAGCTGAAGGCAGCCACTTAACTGATGGAGACATCCAGGTGTCCAGTTTTTGTATCTCAGTGCCTAAGTGTTCTAGATAAGAACAACTGCTCTCTCATTGCTCAGAAATCCAACTGATAATGATTTTGGTTTGATGGGGAGGTGACTTGCTGTATTAGATCTGTTTTCATGCAATCAGTGGAGTTACAGACTTTGCTATATACAGACTATGATATGAAGCATATTTGGTGATGAGATCACATAACCGCAGAGGATATGGAGTGTCTTTTTTTCCCATTATACGTACCTCTTTAGTTGTATAAAAAGAAGAAAGTTCCAACTCGGGAGTCTTATTTTGAGGTATGAAAATCCTCTTCCTAAACACTTTGATCTGTATATATTGGGCTGAATTACTTTCTTGACATTGAACTAACTTCTTGCCTGGCTACATTAATCTCTTTATCCTACCCAGAGGCTGTGGAATAAATCTAATGTGATATACAATGCATAGGTTTAGAGAAGAAAAGATACTGAGAGGGCTGGGAATAAAGGAAAAATATGGGAAAATGGGTATCCGAACTGGGTGATTGACCAAATAGGGTGGGGGAATTCTGATGCAGGATTAGTAATTCCTATGGTAGTTCTGCTTTGTTACATAAAACATAAAGGGTCATAGAGACCCCACTTCACCTAGTTAGTTCTCAGTAAGCCTCTCCTCTTGGCACCTACACACATTGGGGAAGGCCTAGACATGATGAGCTACTTGATTTGAAATCAGAGCCATTTCCCCAACGTATTCCCTGTGTTACCATGAGATTTTTTTGCACCAGTTGGCCTACAGTCACTGTGTCTTTTAATCACTGATATCTATTTCCTAGCCTATTGTCTTATGACATCTGTCATAAGGGGGCCATTCTCTCACCTCCCTGGAGTCATATCCATTTTCTCCTAAGCAGTGAGCTATGTCCCATGAGTGCTTCATATATGTTTTCAGTAAGTTTATCTCAGGGAGACTACCATTAACACACTTTGGCCTGTTCTCAATCACCCAATAGCAAAAAATAGACATGCAAAAAAGGCACTACAACCCCAAGAAATCTTTTAAAAAGGGACCATAAGCCTCTGGATAATGTTTTGGGCAAACCCCAACAGCCTTGTGGGAAGGGGATGTAGGAAGCTTCACATGCTTGCAAGTGGCAAAGAAAGAATGTACTGTCATAGAATCTAAAGTCTTTCATTTATGGACATGATCTAGTTGTGGCAGCATGTAAAGAGAGGAAGCAGAACAGGGTGCACTCAACAAGAAAGCCTTGGATCTCTAGTTCAATGACAAGCCTGTCTGAGCCTATTCCTGGAGATGGAAGAGATACATTGGGTCTTAAGATTTTCTTTTCCTCTTGCTCCAAAGACTGCCATTTAACTCACTGCTCTAGGAAAGGAAAAGATGATTTGTGTCCAAAGAGAGAGAGAGAAAAGAATATTACAACATCCCAGAATCCCCAAAGGATGAAGAGAGATATTTTTAGTGAAATGGAAAGTGTTTCACCAAAGGTGAAAGAAGAAGAGTATGTTTTTTTATTTTCCTATACTCCACACATAAGTGAAATCAAAGGGTATCTATCTTTCTCTGACTGGATTATTTCAGTTAGCATAATACTCTCTGGTTCCATCCGGTTGAGAAGGGGAGGCAAATAGGGGATGGGCAAAATAGACAAAGGGGATTAAGAGTTTTAAACTTCCAGTTATAAGATGAAAAAGTCACAGGGATATAATGTATGACATAGGGCATATTGTCAATAATATTGTAATGACATTGTATGACTACATTTCTTTGAGTGAACACTAAGTAGAGAAAAGAATTGCCCAATCACTATGTTATACATCAACAATTGATATTTACATCATTCCTTGCCTTTCTTAGTTAAATGCTGGCAAACTCAGCACAGGTTAGGAGTGGCTGGGTGCTCAGAGTACAGGTGTGATGATTAGGTTTTTCTACTCATCTTTGTTTTTCTCACATTCATGTATTCCACCTATGGGAGCCAATGTCGAATCCCATCAATCTATCTGTGCCATGGATTTATTTAGTTTCTCTTATAGAAATCTCTGATTTCTCAAATGACTTCCAATAGCATTTTGGCCTTTCACTTGCAAAAGCAAAGACACGAGGTCCTCTACCATCTCCAAAAATTGTGTTGTAATACAACAGGAATGGTAATCATGTGAAAGATGGAAAGATAATTTTAATCCAAGTGGCATTCCTCATTAACGGCCTAGTCTCAGGACAATTATCTTTTTCCTTTGTTGCAAGGTTAAATTCATGATTCTTCTTGTGTGAGTGATAGATAAGTTCTCCATTTGTAAAACACAACTCTTAAGAGGATAAGAATTTCCACATTATGAGGTTCTTTTCCAACAAGATTTTCATCAATATCCTCCATTTAACTTAATCAAAGCCAATCTTTGGCAATTATTATGAAAGGTCCTTTTGTGGTTCATAACATGCATATTGCTGATTATAATTATTGTGGAGAATGAAGTCTGTTGAAATATACCCATGACATCACCATCAAACTAAAAGAAGAATTGGTGACAAGAGCAGGAGGTTGAAATGCCCAGGAATGACCACATAGGTAAAGGTACAATGTTTCAAAAGATGAGCTGATGATATTATCTTCACAGTATTAAAAATATTCTGGATGATGGATATCTTTCAAAAAACCGTAAATTGCATAGTTTGCCAAACACTTCTTTGCAAGGAATAATTTTAATTAAAAATATGCATTCTCATGGCTTAAATAAAATGGTGAAGACAGAGAGGGAAGAACTATCCTTCCATGTAGAAAGAGGGAACGTGCCTTAAGGGACATGAGATGGAAGGATAAGGAATACTATTCCCTATGTATTCCTCTATGACATCTCTGAAAACAAGCTTGGTATATATGCACATTGAGCCAGAGAGGCTTTGTGAAAGTCCACATTCAAGTTCAAAGTTTTTCAGAGTGTTTGGCTGGCATAGGTATAGGTATGGGTAAGATCATGAATAGATAGAATATAGACTAGGAAGTGGATTTAGAGCCAAGTGTCAATGAATCCAGCAACATTTTCCCAGAGGCTGAGGAGAAGCCACAGAGATTACTAAGTGGCCAACGGGGCAGTGGGGTTAAAGAGAGGATTCTTTGGTGTTGAAGACTGCATCTCAAGAAGCACCAAGTGGTCATTAGAGTTTAATATTAATATGGCATTAAGATTAATAGAAACATGTATAAAGATGAGAACTAAACCATATCTGTTGGTAAAAACAACATTAGGGACATGACAACTTCTGATGGCACAGCAATGTACACAGGAATGGAGGCAGAAAATCTAAATAACTCATTTGAGAGAGAAAGAGAAAATTGTAGGAGCTATGTAATATAACCAGGATGCCATAGCTTACACTGAGCTAATATATCTTCAAAATATATTTGAAATTAATGTGAAATGACACATTAAGCAAAGCTAAAACACACTGTAGCAATTAAACAGAAATCTAACATGCTTGATTTAATATATGTATTCTATTTTATATAATATAAATATACACATATTTATAAAATATGTACATATTTTATTATACTTTGTTAGCCATCATACAATACAACATTAGTTTTTGATGCAGTGTTCCATGATATATTGTTTGCACATATAACACCCAGTGCTCCATGGAGTGCATACCCTCTTTAATACATATCACCAGGCTGACCCATTTGCCACCCCTCTCCCTTCTGAAGCTCTCAGTTTGTCTTCCTTGGAGAAGTGTCTGTTTATGTTTTCTGTCTACTTTTTGACGTGATTATCTGTTTCTTAGGTGTTGAGTTTGAGAAGTCCTTTGTAGAACTTGTACATCAGCCTATTGTCGTTTCTGAATTTCTTCTCCCATTTGGTGAGCAGCCTATTTGTTTGCCTGACTGTTTCCTTTGCTATGCAGAAGCCTTTAATCTTGATGAGATCCCAGAAATTGTTTTCACTTTTGTTTTCCTTGACTTTGGAGGTGTGTCTTGAAAGAATTTGCTGTGGCTGATGTTGAAGAGGTTACTGCCTATGTTCTCTAGGATTTTGATGGATTCCTGCCCCTTGTTGAGGTCTTTCATCCATTTTGAGTTTATCTTTGAGTACAGTGTAAGAGAATCTTCGAGTTTCATTCTTCCATCTATAACTGTCCAATCCCTTCATTAATTAATTTCACCACTAATTGAAGAGACTGTATTTTTTCTTTCCCTTGGATTTCTTTTTCCTGCTTTTCAAAGATTAGTTGGCCATAGGGTTGAGGGTCCATACCTGGGCTCTCTATTCTGTTCATTTGGTCTATGCATCTGTTTTTGTGTCAGTACCATGCTGTCTTGGTGATCACAGCTTTGTAGTAAAGTGAAATGAGGCACTGTGGTGCTCTGAGCTCTGTTTTCTTTTTCAACATTTCCTTTGTGATTTGGAATCTTTTCTAGTTCCATACAAATTTTAGGATTGCTTGTTCCAGCACTTTGAGAAATGTCATCGATAGCTTCATCTGGATGTCTTTGAAAGTGTAGTTTGTTCTGGGTAGGTTCTTCTTCCGATCCATGAGCATGGGATATTTTTCCATCTTCTTGTGTCTTCTTTATTTCTTTCATAAGTGCTCTATAGTTTCTTGAGCATAGATCTTTCCCTCTTCAGTTAGGTTTATGCCAAGGTGTCATAGTTTTTGGCGCTATTGTAAAAGGAATTGATGCTCTCATATCTCTTTCTACAATTACATTGTGAGTGTATTAGAAAGCAACTGATTTTGGTGCATTAATTTTGTGCCCATCCACATCTTTGAATTGCTGTATGTGTTCTAGTAGTCTGGGGTGCAGTGTTTTGGGTTCTCCACCAAAAGTATCATGTCATCGGCAAAGAGAGTTTGAATTCTTTGCCAATTTGAATATTTGTTGTTTTTTTTTTTCTTTTTGTCATCCGATCATTGCTGTTAGGACTTCTAATGCTATGTTGAATAATAATGGTTAGAATGGGCATAACTCTCATGTTCCTGATCTTAACAGAAAGGCTCTGAGCTTTTTCCCATTGAGAGTGATAGTTGCTGTGTGTTTCTCATAAATGGATTTTATGACACTGAGGATTGTTCCATCTACCCTATATTCTGAAGAGCTTTGATCAGGAATGAATGCTCTGTTTTGTGAAATGCCTTTTATGCATCCATTGGGAGGATGATGTGGTTCTTCTGTCTTCCCTTATTGATTTGTCCTATCATATGATTGATTTGCAAATCTTGAACAACATCTCAGGGATAACATCTCAGGGATAAGACCCACCTGGTCATGGTGGATCATTATTTTAGTGTACAGTTGTCTTAATAGCTAGTGATGCATACGAATTGTGGCTTCCATATGCATCAGAGTTATTGATGTGGAAAAAAATTATGTTGTTTTTTTTTTCCTATTTTTGAGATCATGGTAATGCTGGCCTCATAGAATGCATCCAGAAGTTTTTCTTTCTTTCTATTGTTTGAAACATCTTTGAGAGGATAGCCATTTCTTCTTTGATTAATTGGTAGAATCTCCCAGGGCACCATCAGGTCCTGGACTCTTGTATTT